>JAGSMP010000664.1:0-194282 GCA_029286625.1 Parnassius orleans
TCAAGCAAATCGGTAAAGTAAAAACTTGAACGATTGGTACCTCATGAATTGAGTGAATCGAACTTGCAAACACGCGTCGACTGATGTGTTACTTACTCAACCGACACAATAATGAAGGTATTTTAAATCGAATCATTACTTGTGAAAAAAGTGGATACTTTACGATAGTCCCAGCCAAATCCTGCCCTAACCGAAAATTGACTCAGAAAAATTTACTTAGTGTTTGGTGGACTAGCGCCGGTGTCGTTCACTACAGCTTTTAAAATCTGGCAAACGATTACGGCTAATATCTATTGTCAGCAACTGCAATCCATGAAGGAAGAACTAGCTGCTGAACAACCGAGATTGGTCAATCGCTCTGGTCACTGGTGCTTCACGACAACGCAAGACCACACACTGCACAACAAACAACCACTAAGTTAGATGAGCTACAATTGGAATGTCTGCACATGCACTGTGCTCCCGGACCTTGCTCCAACAGATTACCATTTTTTCCGGAATTTCAACCTTACAAGGAAAAAATTAACTCCGATGCGGCAGTCCAAACCGCCTTCAAAGAGTTTATTGATTCTCGCCCCAATGGTTTTTTTAGTAAAGGGATCAATGAACTACCTATGAGATGGCAAAAGTGCATAGATAACAACGGTGCATACTTTGATTAATTTAATATATTTTACAAAAAAAAAATCACTTTATATTCCTCTCGTACAAAACGCCAATTTCATATGTAAGGACCTAATATATGGGAGTCCCATAGGAGCTACGCTTCAATAGTAATTCTAAGAAAAACAATGGAATCCACAAGTCTGCCAAAATATTTTTTGTTTTCATCTAATAATACTTCTTTGTTAAATAAAACCGCAACTCAGTGTAAACAACTGTTTGCAATGAGACTACCTGCCTCAGAAGAGTTCTGTTTTAACAACACTTATCCTATAAAAAAATTACATCTGTGCTCAAAGTCAAAAACAAAGTAAAACAAAATTAAAATAAAAAGTTTTCCAATAATGGAGTTGCTTTTCTCCACCCGAAACACTGTTTTTATTTACGACATACAATAGCGAAAAAATTGGATTCCTTAGCGGTGAATGTACTTGACTGCCTGCAGAGATGAAATTTTTTGAATTTGATTACCAGCCGAATTCAATAACTGTGTAATATGCATTTATAGGGTTTTTATTTTCCAAAGTCGCCCCTAACGACACCCACGGAATAAAAACATGGTGAATTTTCTTACGCCGCTACGCCAGACTATCAAAATACAAGACAGACGGGGGGACACCGGCGTAAAAATTGCGAAACTTATAGTATTACGATCGTCAGTGCGCCTGCCAAGGGTGACGATTAAGACAAATCCTCCCTGCGACGGAAGAGGCTTATTTCCGGCAGTGGACCTTTTTTATCCAACGAAGAGGAACATAAAATAAGATAAGATACATTTATCCTACCTACAAGGCGTGACGATTATGGCAAATTCGTTTGTCACGCCTGGTAGGCGAATTAATGATTCCTAAAACGGAGGAAACCCATGTCTAGAAATGTACTTTTACGGGCCGATAACAACGCATTTGCATCTCGTGATGCATGATTTCGGATCTCGTGGTATTGTCTTTATCCCAATGTCGATGAAATTTCATCGTATTTTGACCATATTTTTCCATATAATCACATCGGACATGTTATCATAAAAAGGAGCAAGTATCAACGAGTATATACACATGAGACCATAATACTCTATGTGTACGCGGTCACTTCAGGACTTTTGATACTCTTACTTAGATTACTAGATTAGTAGTGATTAGTTACTAGATTTTTCTAGTGGCTTCGTTCATGTGTTTATTTTTAATTTATTAAAGAAAATCAGCAGCCTAATACATTAACAACTTACTCACATAATTAGATATGTGCATTGTATACTTAATATCATTCAAATATTTCCGATAATTTTCGATATTGTTTTTATCACATCTATGATTTTCCGAAGAAACTTTTTAACATTTA
Organism: Parnassius orleans; assembly: GCA_029286625.1. NCBI lineage: Eukaryota > Metazoa > Arthropoda > Insecta > Lepidoptera > Papilionidae > Parnassius > Parnassius orleans. The sequence continues at coordinate 2,002 of JAGSMP010000664.1, forward strand.
TTGATAAGAGAAGACTTTTACTTTGTATTTAGCATAGTCTATTAAAGCGTCTAGGTAAAGCGTATTTCACTAGTTTAAGCAACAAATAGTCTTCCATTATAAAACATTATTTTAAGAACCAAGTACCCAGTATATCGAAGGTATGAAATGTGAAAAAACTGGCCTTTGCAAATTTTTGGACCACACAACAGAGTAGTTAAAAAATAAAAGAAATAAATTATTCTATTATAAATAATATGCTTAATTAAGCTTCAAATGATGCCACGAACTACGGCATTATCTCGCAGTGCGTTAGCACTATTATATTATAATATTAGTTAGCACACTACATAAAACATTTTATAAAATTCGTACAATACCTATGTTCATGAACTATTACCATGCCGATGAAGATAAAGATAAAGATAAAGATATTTTATTTTGCAAATATGGGTACAGTACATGGAAATATAGGTAGTGAGTTCAGCCATATTTTACCAGTAGGCATGCAAAATATACAGAAATATAAACTAATCACCTAAACAGCTATAAGAAATAAAATAATAACACAAAACAAACATAATTCAAATTTTTTAACATTATACAGTCTTAATCTCAAAATAAAAATTTTTTTCAGTCAAGAATTCTGTTACGCTATAGTATGCTTGACTGTCAAGAAGCTACGCCTTTTTTTAAATATCGATAGCGGCAATTCTTTCCAACTTTTGGTATTTTATCATATATGACTGGAGCCATGCAGTATATACTTTTGCGCATTAGTGCTGTCTTAGCGGAATGATGGCACAAAAGGTATTGTCGCGTCTATTACGTGGAACTGCTTGGTCAAAGGCGTTAAAACGTTTTGGATGCAATTTAACAAACACTGCTACTTCTAGTATGTATAAACAAGGTAATGTCAGTATTTTATACTGTTTAAAATATGGCATGCAACTATCGGTAGTTTTAAGCTTAAACATCGCCTTATGCATCTTTTGAGCCTTGAACACTGATTCTTTTCGGTTGAGTTACCCCAAAATATTATTCCATATCGGAGGTGGGATTCTGCTAATCCATAGTAAGCAGTGAGGAGTGCATCCGTATATACTATTGAAGACAAATTATGTAAAGCATATGGGTTTTACTAATTTTTTACATAAAGTATTAATGTGTGCTTTCCAGTTAAGATGTTTATCTATTTCGAGACCTAGGAACTTTGCAGTTTCAACTTTTACAACATCATTATTGTAGTGTACATTTAGGCTCATGCTAGGAATCCGTTGACTGAAATGGATAACTTTTGTTTTATTTAAGTTTATTTTTAAATTGTTTTCATCCAACCAGTTTACAACTAATTTTAAGGAGTTATTAATGTCATTTTCATAGGTCTCTGCACTTTTACATGGTATTGTCACTGTGGTATCGTCCGCAAACAGTGTTACTGGTTGCTCAATGCATTTAGGTAAGTCATTGATGTACAATATAAATATGAAAGGTCCCCAGCACACTTCCCTGTGGTACTCCATATTTAACTTCGCGCTTTGACGATCGAAATCTCTTCTTTCTTATTCGCTATATTAATTTGATTAATTTCAGTTATTTGTATTCTATTCTTTAAGTAAGATTCAATTAGATTAAGAACATTGCCTCTAATGCCATAGGCTTCAAGTTTTCTAAAAGAGTAGCGTAATTTACATAATCAAATGCCTTTGTCATGTCGCAAAATATGCCACAGACATGTCTACGTTTATCGATATTGTTAATAATATTGTATATAAAGTCATATATGGCCATATTGATTGTCCTATGTGGTCTAAATCCTTTTTGTTCCTCACATAAAATGTTATATTTTTCAATAAATTTATATATTTCTTATATATATTTCTCAAATATTTTGAAATTACGGGAATAAGTGAGATGGGCCGATAATATTCCATTAGTTCTCTATTTTCCTTCTTAAACAGCGGTTTTATAATTGATGTTTTTAAGGCATCTGGATAAATGCCTGCGCTAATACTTAGGTTGATTAGATGACTTAGATGTCCGCATATTTCCATTGATATGTGTTTTAATATTTTGTAGCAATGCCATCGTATCCCACGCTACTTGTATTATTTAACGACATTATTATTTTGTGAATATCTAATGGAACACTAGGCGGCATGAATAAAGATTTACTGTTGGTGTTTATTTTACAAGATTTATGTTTGTTAGTGACATCTATGTTTGCCTGAATAATATCGATAAAATAGTTGTTAAATGCTTCAGCGATGCACTGAGGATTTGATAGAGTTTGATCATTTACCTTAATTTTATTAATACTGCGTGTAGGTAAGTTGTATTTTGTTCGTTTAATAATTTGCCAAGTTGTTTTAGACTTATTTTTAGATACTTTTATTTTTTGGTTATTTTGCCTTTTGTGTCAATCTAATAATTTTTTATATAACTGCGAATAATTTGAAAATAAAATTTTGTTATTACTGTTAGGATTTAATCTTAGCTGCCACAGAAGTTTTTCTTTCGACTGCATAATTTAATTCCTTTAGACAACCATTTTGGTTTTTTTATTATGTCTACTTTAATCAATTTAATCGGAAAACATAAATCGTATATAAGTCTAAACGTATCAATAAATTTATTATATGCTGCGTTTGGATCATCTGTATCGTATATTTCCGAAAAAGAGATACGTTTTATGTAATCTTTAAATTTCGTTATATTTTCCATATTATAGTCCCTTCTAGGCGTATACCAATACTTTATTGCATAAATTTTTTGCACTGGACAGTACAGCAGCTGTGCTGTATGATCGGACAGCGCAAGCTCGAAGACATCAGCCTTAAATGATTTATTAAAATTGTGCGCAAAATTGTCTAAGCATGTTAAGCTAGCCATGCGGGTCGGTTGTTTTAATGCCAGTTTCAAGTTATATCTAATTAATAAACATTCAAATGCATTTGTGAGACTGTTTTTAAGAACATCTATATTAAAGTCTCCACCAACAACAATGTTTTATATCGTGAATGCGATATTCCTTGCAAAAGAGTTTCTAGTTTATCCAGACAGTAATTAAGATTGTTCACATTTGGTACTCTATATATACACACGACAATTATCTTATAATCGGTAAGCTCAATAGCACAACATTCAAATGTGCCTGGAGATGATAAACTCGATATTTTAGGTAGATCCTTAAATTGAAGACCATTTCTCACAAGAATGCACCACCTCTCCTTGCGCCTTTCTACAGTAATAAGTAGCCAGACAATAATTCGGTACAAACAGTTGTTTCATGAAAACAGCTACATAACACAATATCCAAGTTTTGCCTTTTCTGATATTATATTGAAATATCCTAATAACGTTCATCGATGTGGATATTTGGAACATTCATCCAGATGGTAAAGGGCCACTGGAGCCAATACATACCTGCAACCAACTTTAAACAAAGAAGGCTACAAATTAGTTGTCACCACTGAGGACTGATATGGAATGCCTCCATGACTGTAATTATAGTGACTCCGCATGAAATATATGTTCCTACAAAAATATAAATCCCTACAAAAATATAAATTTATTTAATAAATCTCTCTACTGTAGAATGGGTCGCGGTATTTCGCTTGAGGCTTCTTAATTTAGATAAGCTAAAATAAGTAAATCCGTTAAATCCATGGAGTTAATCCTTTTTTGAGTAAATCTATTTGATTTTACTATAAAATCCCTAAAAATATAGTGCAACAATCGGATACAAAATTCAAAAACTTTTCCAAAAATTTGTTTGGAAATTTTGTTAAAAAGCCTTTTATAAAATAGATCAATATATTGAGGACAATGATGTGTGGAAATATTTCTTACTCCTTTGTTCTTACTCTGTAAGTTCTTGCTATTGAAATTACTTTGTCAAGACTGAAATTTTAAAAATATTCATTGACCTTTAACATTGCATTTTTTTAAGGATAAGGGTAACGAACGAGCATATTGTCCACCTGATGCACGAAACATAGCACCATTAATTTGCTGTATTTCGTATGGTGGTATTGTATTATGTGAGTGTGTATTTTATTGTTAATTGTTATTTCAAATGAAATTGTAATACGGTTTAAAAAGACCCAGATTTCTTGCCGGTTTTTTTAAAAGGTTTTGTTTTTGCGAACCCTTATATACGTCAAAATCTACACCGGTTAGACAAGCTTAATTTGTATTAAAAGCTTTGATTGCTGCTTGGCGGCAGAAATAGGTAAATGGTACCTAAGGGAAAAAAATATTTTTATGTTATTCACTATCGCATTCCCGCGAAAATCTGTGTGATAGGCTCAATAAGCAAATGCGAAAATATTTTAATCTAGGTTTATATTTAGAGGTAAAAAACTAAAACTAGTAACTTAATTATCATACAGTCCTACTCCCCGCGGTATCATGCCATAACGCTGGCTGCATTTCCCCGCTTAATGGCTATACTTAGCCTTTGAGCGAGAAAAGAGCCAGCCCTCTTATCACCATCAGCAACGACCAGCCGCGGATGGAGTTCCTTTAAGAACTTCACCGCACGTGGACCCCACGGACCGATAGTCTGTACAGCAAATGGCAAAAATATGTAGTCATCTCTCAGAGACTCATATTTGCGCCACTTACTCAGTTCAGCTGCCTCCGATGCCGCCCCGGCTCTAAGCGAGATACCCCTGAGATGAGAGGCCGCCAAAGTGTCTACGCAAGTAGCATCCCACACTAGGGCTTTACCTCTCTCCCAAGGGACCAATGTCATACCGTCGGGTCTCCTGCCATCGTCTCTAAATATTCCACAAGGCTTTAAAACCGAGGGAACATTTATAGAGACAGAGCCCTTCGGATGATATCGTTCAAAGAACCATGCCGTGAAAACCTACCAGCATTTTTCTTACATGAGAGTCCGTGGAGCCCAAACTTGTCGACGCTGCTACCACTGATGGGGTTGACAAATCGCCGCTCCTAGTGGGATTCCTACAGCGATGCGCAAGTTTTCCCCATCAAGTAATGTGCCGAGATTACTTGATGGTAAAGCGTGTAGCCAGTGACTAGATTCCTTAGTCGAAACGGCTAGAAGGCGTGCCTGATCTTGGTCACTATGGAAATTGTGAAACAAATCTCTCTGCACTTTCTGTACCAACGGAATATCCCACTGTTTTTGTTGGTTAACTTCCAGTGGAACATTTTAGCCGGGACAGAGCACTCACCATGTCTGCCCTGCCTCCGTAGCAAAGCACAGGTCTACTTTATTATTTAAAATTATGTTACATAAGGCACTGACACTATGCACGGAAGCAAGGAAAGCAGGCAATGCAACGCTAGAAATATTTCTCACACCAATACCACCAAATTTTATAGGTAAAGTAGCTTGAATCCAGGCTGTTGTATTTAAAGTTAAATTTAGAATTTTTTCTTTAGCTATTTTAAGATTATTATCAATATCTTTTAAAATATCCGAACATTTCCAGACAGGCTCGAGCGAAATAAGTATGTAAATCTAGGTACAAGTAGACAATATTTTAAAATAGTAAGAGCAATGTTGGGGTTTAATTTATACAATTTATCAACGTGGTTTAAAAACTGATCAAATTTTGTTTTTAAAACAGGTTTAATACTATCGAAAAACAACGGCGCACCTAGCAGGTATAGCGATTCCGTACTGACAGTTTTATTCCTGGAGAAATATGATTGAAATTTTGAAGTAAAGTGTCTCTGGTAGAACTAGATAAATTATTGCCAAAAAATATTTCACATTTATTGCTATTTGGTTCAAGACCAATATTTTTACAATTCGAAAAAATTTAGAGGTGCCCCAAATAGAATAAAGTTCTGAAAAAAAGTCCGAAACATGTCAATGTTCGTTAATGCAAAACATTATAAAAAAATCTTTGAAATTGTTATTTTGTTGTTTCTGAACACATCCAATCACTAGTAAGCCTCAATTTTCACAGTTCAACCTTTCAGTCTCAAAGGCTCGGGAAAAAATTTCTTCGTATTTTATATACAAATTCAAGGAATTTTTTTTTCAAACTTTAAATGCATTTAATTATAATATATATATATATATATATATATATATATATATATATATATATATATATATATATATATATATATATATGTGTGTGTGTGGTGTTTTGTTGGATAACTTGTTGCCATCTTGTAGGTAGTGACATAATCCCGTTACTCTAGAAATCTTGGTATTTTTGACAAAAAAATACGACAAATAGTTTTGACAGTCCTCTCTTGATGTTAACCTAACACTGCCCAAAGAATTCTGCAGAGACCCAAACAGGTGAAAATCTGAGGGTGCAAGGTCATGACTATATTATGGTGGATGCATTAACACTTCCCAACCAAGCTCTCAAAATTTTTGCTGAGTGGCCAAAGATGTGTAAAGATGTAAACAGCTTGTCATCTGTTTTGTGGTCAATCCTCAATTCCTCGGCTATATTGTATCCTATCTTGCTCCACATTTTCAAAAATGGCATCGACTGCATCTTTGACATCGAAATTCCCGGACTGAAAACGCTTGAGCAAACTTTGTACTACTCTTGCGGACACTGCATTAGGTTCATAAACGTCACAAATTTTCTTTGCGGCTTGAGTCGCATTTTTTCCGTTTTTGTAATAAAACTTCAGAATGTATCGAATTTCTTCGTTAGATTCACTCATTTTGGCGGACAGAAAAACAATTGAAAAATGACGGGAAAGAGTTTTTTCCTTTACATTTTTCTTTTCCTTAATTTGCTATAAGTATTGGTATTAAAACTAGCCATATACAAACAATACAACCAAAGAGATTTTTTTTCAATTTTATACAAACAAAATACGAAGAAACGTTTTCCCCGACCTATCATGTATATTATAATAATCTATGAATCAGTCGCTAGAAAGGGTTTTAAACATACAAAATACTAATCAAATTAATTGTTGGGAGTTATATACATCGGAATGAGGCTATAAAAATGAACGAAATTATACTTTATTCAAAATTCTTTCGTGCTGGGGCACCTCAAACAATTATAATACCTAAAATATATTTAACATAATCCGTTCTCATCATCCATAGGCAGGGTTTTATCACTATTCTTTAACAAATTTAACGAAAAAATAAATCTTCATACATTTTCACTCCACCCTAAGTACCTACCCAGATGGACTCCTGGGCAGAAATGGTGTCCTACCGCCTATTATTTATACAGGATCTTGTTATCCTCGGCCGGCTATTAGGACCTATTGCTATAACTTTTAGTAAGACCATTAATACGTAATTTATTTATTAAAGGTTATATTTTAAAACTTTATTATTAAAATAATATATAATTTCCATTGAGATATAATCCCAATTTATCGTTGAATTTGAATTTTACCTTTTTCGATATTCAAATGTTTGGGACAATTTAACCCAAAATAATGTTGTTGCTAAAAATCTACGACCCGAAAAGGGAAACGTCAAGGTATCTTCTCAAATGGCCCATATTCCACCCAATTAATACCAAAATTTATTGAATTTACTCCTTTTTTTCTCAACATAAAAATATAAAATATTTTTGGTAATAACAAAGATACTAAAACTAAAAACTAAAATTATTATACGGTTCTACTGTCCGTGGTATATTACCAAGAAAGCGTTTCCTCGCTGAATAGATATTCTTAGCCTTTGTGCGAGGAATTATTATACAGTTCCTTTCTTAACTTCACAGCACGTGGACCTCACGGACCGATAGTCTCTGCAGCAAATGTCACAAATAAGTAGTCATCTCTCAGAGACTCTATAATTTATTTATGTTTGCTTGTAAATGCTGATCTGCTCGAGTTTGTAATATTAAATCATACGATATACACGTTCGACCAAGTGATTATCTATATATATAAAAGGCAAACCTGACTGACTCATCTATCAACGCACAGCCGAAACTACTAAAGGGATTTCGCTGAAATTTGGCATACAGACAGTTGTAACGATGTAGGCATCCGCTAAGAAAGGATTTTTGAAAATTCGCCCCCTAAGGGTGTGACGTTTTTATGGTTTATCGGGTCGCTGGTTACGAAAACAAAACTATTTAAAAATCCAACGTAGCAGACTGAAATACCTACCATCATCCCCTGTGGGGTGCAATGTAGTTGAAATGTCAATATGGGTGTCGTTTATGGGTTTTGGGACGTTAATTACGAAAATGGCATCGATTATGGTTTGAAACCAACATGGATGGAAGGATGGATGGATGTATAGTGATACTGATAGTAAGTGGTTGCTGTGACCCATAGACACCTACATTTATCCTCAATAAAGAATCAAAATGCAGATGCGTTGTTACCGGTGAGGACTAAGACGGAATGCCTCTTTTCCAGTGAAAAGGGTCTCCGGTTCTCTACACTCACCATACGAAACACAGCATTTGTGATGGTATTTTGTGAGAGCGTGGTTCTTCCCCGGTTGAGCCGACCTATTCGTGCTACAACTATATACTACTAATATAGCTGCAGCATGGCTCTACCACGTATAAAATTGTCTACCACGTATAATATAATATTGTTATGACCACTCCTTTTCTGTTGATCGATTCCGGCCGTTTTTGCTCTATTTCTTGCTTGAGTCTCATTAGTTGTTGGCAGTAGAGATCCAAATCTCCAAAATTTGCCCAGCGGTAAAAGTTCATAATAAACGATGCCCTTCAAATCCGTACACACAGCATCACTTTATCGCATGTTAATCCGGGTTTCGCTACAGCCTGTGGAGCTTGACTACCATTTGACCATGATCTTTTTCGCACGTTCTTATCGTAGGTGATCCACTTTTCATTACCAGTGATCAATATTTTCAAAAATGGTTCTGTTTCATTACGTTTCAATAGAGAGTCGCAAATGAGTACACGATTCATTAGGTTTCTTTCAGTGAGCTCGTGTGGTACCCAAATATCGAGATTTTATGTATAGCCCGACTTTTTCAAATGGGTCAAAACTGTTTTGTGGTCAATGCACGATTCCTCGGTTATGTCGTAACTACTAATATGCCGATCTTGCTTTACTTTTTCAAAAATGGCATCGACTTTACCCGTATGAGGGCGACTGGAGCGATCTGCATTTTTTACATCAAAATTCCCGGACTGAGAACGCTTGAACCAACTTTGTGCTAGTCTTACTGACGCTGCATTAGGTCCATAAACATCACAAATTTTTTTCGCGGCTTGAGTCGCATTTTTCCCTTTTTTGTGATAAAGTTTCGGAATGTATCGAATTTCTTCGTTAGATTCACTCATTTTGGCGGACAGAAAAACAATTGAAAAATGGCGGGAAAGTGATTTTTAATTTTTAGTTTTCTTTTTCTTAATGTCCTATAAGTATTGATATTAAAACCAGCCGGATTCAAACAGTACAACCAAAGAGATTTTTCTTCAATTATACACAAACAAAACACAAAGAAACTGTTTCCCCGACCTATTATTTTTGTTTTTATTTTCCATACTTGAAAATCATATAAGCAAATATGATGTACAGAAAAGTTTTTAAAAGGTTATCATGTAAAAATATCGGGTTGTAGTTAAAGAATAATAAATCTCTACAAATATTTTATATAGTAATTTATGTTATAAATAAATAATGTGTTTATGTATATAGCTCTTGTAAAAACTGTCAATTTTCTCAGTGTTGATAATGACTACATTTATATAACTTGACTTCATTATATTCATATCATCATATTAAAATCATTCTTACTTTGAACATTTAGAAAAAATATTTTTATCACATTCTGGGGGGAAATAATTTGGGATCTTCGTTTCAAACCAATATCATATTATGTATTAACCCTTTTATTATTTGCAATTAAAATATAATATTTAATGATCATTGGATTCTTATAATAGTATTTTCAATAATATCCTAATTTATGAGCTTCTGTAGCTAGTCCTAATAACATTTGCGTAACTTCATCCCCTTGCTCGCATATTCTGGATGGGGGCCAATGGAAGGAGTTGCCACGCAACTCGTACGTGTACACTAGAGGAGTGGCCAATGTGTCACGGACCCAGTCCATACTACCGCCTGAAGCTTTGTCTGTGAAAAATATAAAACAATGAGAGAACAGTTTTATGAACCGCCGTGTGGTGGCTGGGTCAGAAAATACATCAACCTATATAGAAAATTGTAAAAAAAATCTTGTGTATACAGATAGATAGAGGTATAACTGTCTCCTTTACACCAGGCGTACAACTACCAGACTGGCGGGCAGCAGCTTCAAAGGTGTGAGATATCTGGTACTGAGATGATAAAGCACCTGCCAGGTGTGACGACTAATACAAATCCTCCTTGAGACGGGAAAGGCCCGCGTCGAGCTGTTGACTCAACCCATATGAGTGAAGAATGAAGGATATAAGAAAATCTGTGGTAGAACACTTAATTATACGTTTAATAATTAAACGTTTAATACTCGTTACAGTATTCGTCGATTACGTGATGGACCATCGATCAACCTCATTCAGTCTTGGGTAGCAAGGTTCAGAGCTACAGGATCAGCATTAAATAGATCGGACCGGGACCAACACCAACGGTAGCTACGGAGAAAAATCTTGAACGTGTTATGGCTTCTGTAATTGAAAGTCCTCGTTTATCACTTCGTGCACGTTCATCGACATTGGGAATAACGAAATCAACTTTACAGGTTATAATGCGAAAAACTCAAGTTTCATCCGTACAAAATTCAAATTGTTCAAGATTTACGATTCTGACTTTGCATTAAGAAAAGTTATGTGGAAATGATGTTATTGAAATTTCGTAATGCTGCTCGGATGAATAACATATTCTTTAGTGATGAAGCCCATTTCCATTGAAGGATATGTAAATAGGCAAAATTTTCGTTATTGGGATGTTTCAACCCAAGACAAATGCATCAAGAGCCTTTACATAAACCTAAAGTAACAGTCTGGTGTGCAATGTCTGCGTCTGTCATAATAGGGCCGTATTTCTTTGAAGATCAACGTGGCCAAACTGTAACGGTGAATTCGGAGAGATATGCTGAGATGATAAGTTTTTGGGGGCAATTGCAGAATACTCCATATTTCAACCAAAACACGTGGTTCCAGCAGGACAGGGCTACAGCTCATACACTGGTGTGTCGATGAATGCAGTGCGGCAGTTATTTCCTGGAAAAACATTGCCCGAAACGGCACCATACCGTGGCCGCCTAGGTCACCAGATTTAACTCCGTGTGATTTTTCTTGTGGGGATACCTAAAATCTGTGGTTTACAAAACAAATCCGAACACTGTGACACAACTTAAAATATTCGAGCAGAAATTAGCAGGATTCCCAAGTCGCTCTGTAAACGCGTTTTTGAAAACATGCATCGACTCGAGGTGTGTCAGGGTCGATGGTCGCCATTTGGAAAACGTTGTTTTCAAAAATAAAATCCGCATATGTTATCTTAATATTAAAATAAATGTAATTTGTATTAAAGGTGTAGTTTTTTTTTACAAGTCTTCAAAATTTGAAATCTGCCACTGGACACCCGTTATTATTACCCGTTTGTTAAAATCCATCAAGCCGTTCAGGCTATAAAGTGTGCCAAATAAATAGACATACATACACTCGAAAAATATTATCCTACTTCTAGAGCAGTTGGGTAAAACGAAACAAGACTTACCAAATCGTCGTAATTATTAATATGTTCGATGGAATCTGAATAGGGGGCTAATAACATCGCCGCGTTAGAATGGAAACTGACATGGGCCAGTAAGTTGCTTATACTCTCAATGTATGACGATAAAGTACGGGTATCTATTTCAGAAAATGGTTGCGATCCGGCGTATGTTTGATAGTCACAAGGATTATCCGATGACGAATGTACTGAAAAAAATATATTTTGTATAACAAAAAAGTTTAATAAAACTTTAAGGTAACGTTGTTTTTTTTACTATAATGGCAATGTGGCGTCTTCTTTTCCTTTAGCTTATAAAAGTTGGACAGCTGGACATGAATAGATATAATATGTGTACTTCTATTCTATTTATATTTTAATATTTAGATTACAAGTAACACTTATTGATTAATATAATATGAGTTTTGCATTATTGGCGCTACACCCGCCGTCTAGCGGAATCGAGATCGTAATATCGCCATGTATCGGAAGCCATAGCTTGGCTAAAATTACTCGAATACAGAATTATGGAACTTGATTTCGTTGTTAACCAAAACCCCTATTAAGGCGACATGATAATTATTAATTTTCAAGACTGACTTGTATTTTGTAAGCATTGCCTTCAACAATTAGGTACTGTGTTTAAACCAACCTTCGAAATACTTGAAAAATTTAAATCATTAGGTACAACATCACGTTCAGTAATGCTAACGTCTACATAGAATATAAGCACAATCGTGAACCCATATCCGACCATTACTTTCTCCCACTCATTAATTTCGTCATTTATTAATTTATTACAGCATATTAAAAGTACACTGCTCAACATAGATCTCTCCCATAGATTGCCTATATTTCCCCTATATTTGCCATAGATGTCTCGCTTAGCAGGCGGGATGGCAACCGCAGTTCTTTTTATTATTTTGAATTGTTATCAGGAAGATGCTGCTGCCCATCTCCTGCTCCATAAGCACTCGTGGGATGATATGGGATATTGGATTCTGAGTGCAGAATGTAAAAGAAACCACTCCTCTTACACATCAATCCCTAAAAAGTCTACTGCTGGAGTCCGCTGCTAGATTCCTTGTAATTTCAATGCTTGACAGGCGGATTCCGACTGCTTTCTCACGTTACGCACTTTTGTCACTGCTTCCCGTGTCGATATTTTACATCGGATATGACAAGAGAAGAACTTATACCGCCATCTATCGGAGTGATGAAGTTTTTCGAATATTCCTTAAGTTGTCTCTTAAGACATCACGTGACGAGATGATGGGGCATGGATTCTTATATGCCTTCGTCTCTCAACTTTGTAGGAGAATGAATATATAAGTATACCAAATAATAATATCTGCATTTAAATTAGACTTGCGTCCCCAATTATATATCCAGTTTCTGTTCGGATCTGCACCAAAACATCTGCTGTCGAATCCCGACACAGTTTTCCTCAAAACGATCCTAAATGAAAAAAGTATTTTGTAAACTATAAAATTATTATGACAGTCCACTAATGTTAATACGTCATAATATGATTACAATCATAGGCTTAGTACACCAGTATATTCTTTCTTAGTCTATGTTTACAATAAATACGCCAAACTTGTAAACCTATATACTAAATTTAAGGAGATTCCTTTTTTTATTGCAATAAAGGAAATTGTCATTAGCGATCGTGTTAGGAAGCATTTTATAATCTGAGGGAAGCATCATTTAAATTATTTGTGATCTCGAATATAAAAAAAAATTGGCATTAGAATTGAGTAGTCATAGTACGGTGCGGTTTTTTTACTCGTGTGGTCATAGTACGCAAACACACAATTTAGAGCTAGACCACACGATACGTTAGCGTAGCGTTGCAACGTCTGAGCGGTGGCGTTGCATCGTTCTAGATATGATGTATATGCAATATTATGTATACTATGATGTATATTAAATAATTAGTGGCATGCCACACGGTGGGTTACATCGTCGCGCGGTAAGAGAATGTAACAGACAACTTGTCTGTTGCGCGTGTATTCTCTGCCTTGTCTGAGACAAGAGGACTAGAGAGACAAAGAGGGGAGCGGTGATGCGATGCGTCGCCGGTGCGGCAACGCGCATGTTTGTTGAGTGCGCAAACTTTTGTCAACAGCGTCTTAGCGGTTTTTTTTATATTATTAAAATATAAGCAATGCTATTAACATAACTAATATTACTTTTAGCCCCTCCTGTAAGCTTTTATGCTTGTGTTAGTAGTGGTTTACGACAGTAGTCGGATTCGAACCCACGACCTTTTAAGTTGGAGATCCGCACCCTATCATTACGCTTAATGTTGCGTTGCGTCGTCGTAGTAATCAACGTTTAGTTGTGACACCCGTGTAGCCGTATGGCTCTCAATGCGTTAAAATTATAGCACTGCGACGACGCAGTGCATCGGCAACACCCGTGTGTGTTTCTTCATTCGTATTTATTTTAAATGTGAGCAACATTAAAACGACATAAAATATAATATAAGGATAATAAAATACAAAGATGCTATGGTTCATAAAAACTTACATTTTTACTCTCGATTAAGATATTAAATTAAAAGTAAAGTTACAGCCTATATACAGTTTTAGTAGTAAGTTAGTAAACTATTAGTAGTAAGTTTGACGTTAAATAAGCACTTTAATTATGCATATTCACTAAAATTACAGAGCAAAATATTATAGGAGGTTTTCAACCGAGTACGTTGACGCACCCAACTAAACGCAATATTATCCCACTCGAGATTATCGATTTTAGTGCAACGTCGCGTGAAATGTTTTTAAATATTTTATTTCACAGTTTTCTAGGCGTGATTAATATCTATATAACTATGCCAAATTACAGATTTAGTAGTAAGTTAGTAGTTAGTTAGTAAACTATCAGTAGTAAGTTTGACGTTAAATAAGCACTTAATTATGCATATTCACTAAAATTACAGAGCAAAATATTATAGTAATTGTTGGAAATTAGCAGTCGTTACTCCAATACACAAAGATGGGGATAAAACTGTCCTACCAATTACAGGCCCATATCTTTGCTAAGTATATTTTCCAAGTTCCTACTCGTTACAAGCGTTTAAAGAAGAATCTGGGTCTTTGTCAATGTTCAACGATTCAGTAGAATGATCACTGAAAATAAAAATAGTTCTATTTCTATTTTCAGTGATCACATCAACATCAAATACTCCTTGATGTCGCCGAAAGCCGCAACATTACATGGGTGAGTTGTTTAACCTCCATCCGAACAAGGGAGCGGACCCCGGCTCTGACGGCTAACTCGTATCGTTCGATGTTCTGGGCGGTGAGAACCGCCCAGGGATGCGGGTGTACGGTGTGTACGCGGTGTGGAGGGGTGTGCGGCGCGCCCGTCTGCGGACTCGCTGCGTTCCATCTGTTGTTGTCCTAACAGTGTTTGTGGCACTAGGTGAATGTGTAGTGTTTGAGTGTGACTGACCGTAGTCATTTCGGTCGTCGGCATCTAGCGGAACGGGGGGTTCGATTAGAACGCCAGGCTCCCAGGTTAGCGTAACGTTCGGAGTCAGAGCGTAGGTGGCTGCGTTGACCACTAGCGGGTTTGGATGTTTCAGCCCTCTCGAAGTAGCGCTGAGACATATCCTTGAAATACTCACAGGTTGTCGGAAGTTGAAAATCTTCTGTAAGTTGTAGTTTCACTGGTACCACCGAGCTCTGATAGCTATGCAATGAATCAATTTTGGACGACTTGAGGTCGTACAAATGATTATTAAATTAAATTAAAATCATTTATTTCAGAAATTAAAATATTAAATCTAAGTTATAATGTCAATTTTATATGAATTACATTTAAAAAAAATCATTTAAATTAAATTATTACAATTACTTAAATTGATATAAAATACACAAACACAACAAAACAGATACACAGCTCTAACGTAATCTAAATTTATTTTATGCAGCCTGGTCCAGTGTCGCATTATAGGGCAATCCAGATCCATCCGCCAGGCGAACAGTTGCATGTAGCTATTTGAGTCGCCCGTATGCGGCGCATCAGGGACGCAACTTGCTTCCGAATGATCGCTACGATATATTTGCATCCACAAACATCCCCGATGCGCTACAGTAGCGTGGCAGCTTCATCTGTGCTCTGAAGGCGTTAGTGTATACAATGCGTAGGGCATCGTGGATTTTTTGTGCCATAGGCTGCACGTGTAGAATGATTGCAGAATGCTCTGAACTGAAGATACACTACTACTTTGGGAAGATTATCCAAAATAAGTACTCGAGAAGAGGAAGGAACTAAAAGTACAGCTGCAACTGGAGAGAGAAGGGAAACAGCCGTAATTAAATATGACAAGTTGATAATATCTAGAAACATCACTAAGCGAAAACAACCTTCTTCACCTGAAAATGTCCTTGCACCAAGTACTGAGAGTAACACATACACAAACAAACAAAAGAACAAAATACAACAAGCTGATGTATCGGTCAAAAGGTCAAACAGTGTCTCAGAGGGACTCATAAAACCGGGTATACTAGGCTTCCTAACTAATAAAAATATAACAAACGCGAACAATAACCAAAACAAACAACCATAACAACCAAGCCCCTCCTCCTACATAGAGCCCACAAACGAACAAACAAAAGCAAGAAACATGTCATCTTCCTTGGCTGGTCACCGTGGAAGATTACGACCAAAACCCTCAAAGATAAAACCACAGTTAAGAAGAACAAAATAGTAAAAACATTACCAACTACAGATTGCAACATACAATGTCCGAACCTTATCGTCACACGATCGCCTATTAGAACTAGAAGAATCAATAAAATATATCGCTATTATGACAATTGGAATTTCGGAACTAAGACGGACAGGTAATAGAATAGAAGAACACGAGAAATTTATATTATGCTACGTTGGGTATACTCCAGGCAAATACGGGTAGGCTTTATAATAAACAAATCACATAAAACCAGTATAGAGAGTTTCATCGGCATGTCAGAACGGTCGCAGTACTGAACTTAAATATTCAAGGTTATATGCAACCATCATACAAGTATATGCGCCAACTGAAGCTGCTGCGAGTACGAAATAGATGAATTTTACAAAACAGTCGAAAAGCATTAGAGACCACTCATAAGACCATTATACTAATGGGAGACTTTAATGCAAAGATAGGAGTTACCAAGAAAGAAGAACATTTGGTAATGAAACAATTTGGTTATGGCACAAGAAACGACAGGGGACGGAAACTTGTGAACTTTGCATTAGAACACTAATTAACAATAATAAATACATGTTTCAGAAAGAAGCCAAATAGAAGGTGGACATGGAGTTCTCAAACGGTGAATACAAAACGAAATAGACTACATACTGTCCAATCAACCTAGAATTTTAAAGATATAAGTACTATGAACTTAAACTACCGTCAGACCATAGGCTAATCAGAGCATCGGTAAAACTAACCAACCAAAGGAAAAGTAGAATCAAATTTGCAAAAAACAAGTAAACCAACTAAGGACTGAAGAAGAAATAACAAAGTACAAACATAACTTGTCAAAAATGCTGTTAGATTCACCAGTTCGCCATGAAAACACATCAATACAAAGCCAGTATGATAATATAACAAACTCTATCATACGCAGTTTAAGACAAGCCCGAGTAACGGGAGATGAACAAAATCGCCATAAAATTTTCTCGACACGAACAGCAGCTCTATTACAAAGAAGAATAGAATTACAGAAAACAAAACATAAAACACGCTCTATGAAAAAGAACTGCTGCACTCTACAAACTAGTCAATAAATATATTAAACATGACTACGCAAAATACAGACAAAACACAATAGAAAGACATTTACATATCACGGAAGTACAAAAAGGCCTTCAAGGACCTCAGAACTCACAATACTTGGATAGAAGGATTTAAGAGGATTGACACAGACTCGAACAAACGCTTAGACATCACAATAGCAACCGATTTTGTAAAATACTATACAGTGATATGACCCAAACAACTACTAGTCAAAACAATTATACTAGGCATTGCAGTGAAAAGAACACAATCAATAGATGAAATAGAAATAATAAAAGCAATAAAAAACTAAAACTAGAAAAATCCCCGGATCAGACAACATCACAAACGAAGCAATAAAGACAGCACAGGAAATCTTGGCACTCCACTAGCTGAGCTATTCAATGTAATATTACAAAATTCTGAAGCACCTACACAATGGTCCGAATCAATATTATCCTAATATATTATAAGAAGGGCGATCCAAAACTCATGGGAACTATAGACCAATAAGTTTGCTACCGAGTCTATACAAGCTGTTCTCCGCCATAATCAACGCAAGAATCAGTCCTATAATTGACGCTAGACAACCTATAGAACAAGCAGGTTTCAGAAAGGGTTCTCACAGCAGACCACATACACACCCTTGAGTTAATTATAGAGAAGTATCAAGAGCAACAGAGACCCTATATCTCGCTTCTGTCGACTATCAAAAGGCCTTCGACACGGTAACACACACAAGTATATGGGAAAGCTTGAAAGAACAAGGAGTGGACGAAGTATATATAAAGGTCATCAAAGCATATATAACGCCAACATAGGCAGAATAAAGGAAACTTTGGGCCCAAGTTTCCCATAAAGAGGGCGTAAGGCAGGAGACCCGCTATCCCTAAAAATATTTATAGCCATTCTTGAAACCATCACACAAGCTAGACTGGAACAAACTAGGATCAACATACAAGCGCCTTCTAAGTCACCTGAGATTCGCAGATGACATAGTGATATTATCAGAGACCAGCTCACAACTTCAGTTCATGATCAATTCATTACAAGTAGCTAGAAAAAGTTGGATTAGAAATCAATTTCAATAAAACCATGACCATGACAAATAGTCATAAAATACCAATAACTATTCATGAGTCGGAACAAAGGAGCGTAAGATGTTAACGTCGGGTCCGTGATAAAAAATAATTTAAAATTGTAAAACAGTTGTAATTCTTACTTTTTTTTAATCAAAAACTGCAAATAAACATCCAAAATTATAGTGACAGTGTTGTCTACATAAATGTGACAAATTTGCACATAAAAAAAAAAAATAACAATTTAAAAAATAGTTTTTATTCTGCTGTATGTTTTTAGTGAAAATAATAAGAACCAACAAAACAAAAGTGTAAAAAACATTGATCATAGTGTAAAGTGACCATATACAGTGAAAAAACATTAAAATCATTAAAATACAAACAAAATAATATTAGTGATTAACATCGACAGTGCAATAAATTTTTGCAGCATGAATCATAATAACGATCTCGGTGCATTTTAAATAACAGTAAGCAGCAAGTACTTGACTATTTCATCAGTTCATTCAAAAGTGACCGTGGCGTGGTGGTATATGCCTAAAAACGCCCTGTACCGCACAAGAAATCGTGAGTTCGCATCCGGTATTTGGATAAATTTTGTGTGTCTTAAAAATATAAATGGATTGACGATTATAATTTCGCTTAGTTTAAACATTAAGATTATTACTGACGAAGTTTCTTAGAAGACCCTCGATTTCTCTTCATAACAAGATAAAATAATTGATAATCAGTAAAGTAAAAAATAATTTCGTAATAATTCTAGTAAAAATTCTGAGTTAAAGAGCAAATAAACATGGAATCTAGCAGTAATATAACGTTGCGAAGAAAGTATGATACAGATGATAATTCTTATAACTCTTTACCCTTTCTCAATGAAAGTCCGTTGTCATCAAATAACTCTTGTATAAAGAGTCTGCCAGACTTGTCGACATTAAACGACAACGAGGTAGCTCAATTAAAGGATACCATAAATGAGTTGAGATCACAGCTAGATAGTGCACATAACGAAGTTCAAAATCTACTGACGGAAAACCATAGCCTCCAAAAGATTATTAAAGACCAGCAAAACAAAATTAATCAACTAACAACAATTTGCACTTCAAATAAAAAACAAACAAGGAAAATCAACAGAAGTAATAATGTGGCTAAAAAGATAGATTTTTCTGAGAAAACAGTCTCGCTCACACCTTTTAAAGAACTGTCCTCCAACTTCCAAAAGTGTAGAAACCTCTGATTTTTGCTGCTCATCGAAAGAAAACATCAACATACCAACCACTAACAACGCATCAAGTAAGTCTTCAGACATATTGCCCTCAACAAACCAAACCAAGAGTGAAAATGATAGCGTCACCAACCAACAAAGGAATACTGATAGCGTTACCAAAAGACGCTTATTAATATTTGAGCTCAACGTTGTAGTAAGTTAGCATCGAGATTGACCAAATTACATAATACTAAATATGAACATTACGATATATACGGCTGCATTAAACCTTTTGCAACAACTGAGGAGATATTAAGAAACTTCGAAACTCTCACACTAAAACCTGATGACAAAATAATATTAAGCATAGGAGAAAACGATTTTAACCCAACAAAACTATTTATAGAACTATCAGCTGTCCTAACAAAATTACGTTCTCACTGTGTAATAGTTCTAAATGTTAATTATAATAATCACTTAAATATTCGACTGTAACAACAAAATAAAACTAATATGTAATAATTTTTCTAATTGTTATTACGTTGACACTTTTAAAAATATGAAAATAATATTTATAATTACAACATCAATTATAGTTTATCGCAAAATTGAATTTTTATAGACTGCATAGATATAAAACCACCTATTTACATGGTAATAAAACTGGTGTACGCATTTTGTCAGAAAGAAACTATCAAAAAGTTGTTATTCAAACACTGTATCTTGCCCCGATCTAAAGAATACCCTACACTTAAGCAGAAAACTATTCTAGATTATTTTTCGAAAGTCTTGCCTGAAAACGTATCCAACCCCAATTTTTACCTCTTTTTCGCTCACAATGATGAAAAATACTTTTGATACAGTAACATTACCATCAAAATATCGCGGATTATTAAACAAAACTCATATGTTAGAATTATGTGTCAACGAATTGACGGAAAATGAAGAAATTACTCTTATCTGTCTCACTGAAACTTTGAAAAAGGAGAAGAATCTAACATTAAACTGAAAAACTTCAAAGTTGCTTCCACATTCTGCAGAACAAAAGTAAGACGTGGTGGAGTGTGCATACTCAAAGATAAAACACTTCCCTCTAAGCCCATAAATTTATGTAATGAAATATCGGTTGAAAAATATTTTGAATGTTGTGGAATTGAGGTACCAGCCTACAAATGCAAAATTGTCTGCGTGTATAGAATACCGCAATCACCAGCTTCCGTATTTTTTAATAAGCTGGATACACTACTCTTTAAGCTAACGACTAAGAGCAACATGAAACTATTCTATGCGGTGATTTCAATATTGACACGCAAAAGACAACAGCACAACCGAACAGTTATCAAACTTAATGCATAACTATAATCTTAAACTTCACATTAATAAACCGACTCGTCAAAACACATGCATTGATCATATAGCCAGTAACATAGAACATCCCTATAGTTCCTTATATGAGTTCAACATGTCAGACCATAATACAAGTCAATTACTAAGCTTTCCGGTAATAAAACAAGAAAACTTAAATATATGTATGTTACTAAAAGAAATTATAGCAAAGAGAACAAACAGAAGTTCAAAACGTCAATGGCAGCGCTTTCCTGGAAGGAAATCGACGAAGATCTTAATATAGCATTCAATAACTTTCATGAAATGTTTTGCTTACTATATAATCTTTGCTTTCCTATTCAAAGATGTAAGATAAATTTTAGCACTCAAGCACCTGAATGGATTACTACAGGTATTAAAATATCATGTATTACCAAAAGAAAATTGAGATACATCTATTATAAAAAAAAATACTAAAAACAAAGAACGGTATGTAAGTATTCAAAATTACTCAAATCTTGTATTATTTGGTCAAAAGGAAAATAAATAACAATTTAATTAAAAATCCAAGAATGTATGTAAGACGACCTGGGATATCATTAAAAATAATGAATATGACTATACAAATAATAAAGATATTGATTGGATTAATAGTGACAGCATAAAAATTGTGAATCCTAATGACATTGCAGAAAAATTTAATAACTATTTTATTGACATCTCTGACATAAAAGTTGATAAAAAATACAGAAACATAGAATGCTTAGACAACCTCGAACATAGTATATTTTTTACGACCATGCTCTGTAAATGAAATTATAAGAATAATTAAATCCTTAAACAACACAAAATCTGTGGGTAATGATTCAGTCTCTACTCATACTAAAGGATTGTGCCGATATTATAGGTCCTATTCTTTCAAAACTAATAAATCTATCGTTCACACAGGGTACATTTCCCGAGAAACTAAAACTTCGATTGTGAAACCACTCTATAAAAAGGTGATCATCACGAATTAACCAATTACAGACCCATTACACTAATACCAATTTTTCGAAAATATTTGAGAAGGCGATGCATAGTAGAATTTACAACTACTTGTCTAAATATAATATTCTCCAAAGAACAGAACGGATTCCAAAAGGAAAATCCACAACACATGCCGCATTTTCTTTAATACATAGAGTAACTGATTACATAAACAAAAAGTACTAGTGGTTGCTATATTTTATGACATGTCAAAGGCATTTGACTGTGTTGATCACATTATTCTAATAGATAAGTGTGAAAGATATGGAATTCGTGGACCAGCATTAAATTGGCTAAAATCATATTTGGAAAATCGACAACAATGTGTTGAAATGACGTATTGATAAAAACATAACCGCACGTCATTTAGATCTTCTTTACTCACAAAAAAATGGTGTACCACAGGCTGGGTCCACTTATTTCTATTATATATAAATGACTTACCGACTATGACGCCTCATCAGTCTATTCTTTTTGCTGATTTATTTTTCTGTCATACCAAAACTAAATAAAGAATTTACTGCAAGTGACTTCGAAATAACCTTAAATTCTTCTATAGAATCCATAATGACCTGGTTGAAACCAATAATCTGCGTGCGAATGTCCAAAACAAAATTCATAACGTTTTCCAATTACAATGCACCCAATGAAAAACTAAATATTTCATATAATAATGAATATTTGAAAGAGGTCTCAGAAACACAATTTTTAGGTCTATATGTTGATAACCATTGCAACTGGAAGTCGCATGTGAAAATGTCTGCACCAAATTAAATAAATTTTAGTATGCACTGCGTAGACTACAGTGCGTCGCTGGGAAAGGGCTGCGCTTACTGCATACTACGGATACGTTGAATCTGT
The DNA here is from genome assembly GCA_029286625.1 of Parnassius orleans. Lineage (NCBI taxonomy): Eukaryota > Metazoa > Arthropoda > Insecta > Lepidoptera > Papilionidae > Parnassius > Parnassius orleans. The sequence goes on from JAGSMP010000664.1 coordinate 24,893, forward strand.
GTTGAGGTATGGTCTGTTGATAGGGAAACTCGACTGATATAAACAAGGCATTTATCAGTCAAAAGAAATGTATACGAGCTTTATGCAACGTCGGGCTTTGAATCATGTAGATCTTTAAAAATAACAATTTGCTAACGCTGACTGGACTGTATATATTAGAGGTGTGTATATTTGTCAAAAAAATCAGTGTTTATTTCATAGCGCTCGCGACAATTCTATTATAGGTAAAGGGATCCAACTAGATTGTTAATGCCTGCCTGCAAGACAGCTTTGTTTCATAAGAATTAACGTAATGTGTGTAAAAGTTTTAATAAGATACCTAAAGCGATTAGAGAGTTACCAACAATGAGAATGAAAACTCACCTCAAAAATGGCTCATTCAGAAATCCTTTTACTCAATTAAAGATTTCTTTGCAGATAAGTAGACGATACATTTTAGAATTTGACACAATGTTTAAATTATGTCATTCTTATAAATTAAAATTTTATTTATTTAATTAATAAATTTGATATAAATATTGAAATAAATTAATGACAATTGATATGTAACATTTATAATTGACATTTTATATTTACTGGCATAAGAACATTAATATTTGACATTGAGTTATAATAATACTTATACATCTTATTGGTAATTTATTCTTGACACTGTTGCGTAATTAATTAATGATAAAAAATGATTAAAAAATCATCAAATCAACTGAGTAATGTTAAAAATTATGTTAGAAATCGATAAGTATTGTTATATAAGTTACGGGTATTGACTATTAATATTTGCACACCAATGAGGTAGAATATGTAGAACAAATTATTTTCGAACACCATTGTAAAACCATATTCTTGCAAATAAAAGATTATTATTATTATTATTATTATTATTATTATTATTATTGAAAACCCGTTAGAATACACAGAAACATACATATACTTGGGAAAAACAATCAGTTTTGACAGAAAAAACAACGACATAGAAATAGAAAGAAGAGTACAACAAACATGGAACAAATACTGGAGTCTAAAGGAGATTTTCAAAAGTAACATGCCAATAAGTATAAAAACTAAGACCATGAACTCTAGTATCTTACCGTGCTTAACATACGGATGCCAAACATGGAAATTTACGGCCAAAGTCAAGCAAAAAATCACCACCTGTCAGCGAGGAATGGAGCGAAGCATGCTCAAGGTAAAGAAAATCGACAAAATACGACACACAAAAATAAGGGCAATTACGAAAGTCACAAATGCCTTGAGCTATGCACAAAAGCAAAAGTGGAAATGGGCAGGCCATGTGGAAACACAGACCCGAGATGGACCGTAAGAGCAACCCTATGGAAAGGTCCACAAGGAAAAGAAACAGAGGAAGACCAATAACACGATGGGAGACGATCTTAAAGACCGCTGGCTCAAACTGAGCCAAATAGCACAAGACAGAGACAAATGGGCATCTTTGGAGGCCTATACCCAATCAGGTCCTAGCAATAAATAATACTAGTAAAATAATACTAACAAATAATTTAAGTATATTAATAAACTAATTAAAGACACTAACTCATTACCATAAAACTACTAGAATTAATAAGAACTCGATATTGCAAGGAATAAAGCCTTTTTTATTTTTTTTATTATACATTAAAAAAATTTAAATTAAATATTACAATTACTTAAATTGATATAAAATACAAAACACAACAAAACAGATACACAGCTCTAACGTAATCTAAATTTATTTTATGCAGCCTGGTCCAGTGTCGCATTATAGGGCAATCCAGTTCCATCCGCCAGGCGAACAGTTGCATGTAGCTATTTGAGCCGCGTATGCGGCGCATCGAGGACGCATTGCCGAATGATCCTACGATATATTTGCATCCACAAACATCCCCGATGCGCTACAGTAGCGTGGCAGCTTCATCTGTGCTCTGAAGGCGTTAGTGTATAGAATACGTAGGGCGTCGTAAGATTTTTTTGTGTACTTGACCCATAGGCTGCACGTGTAGAATGATTGCAGAATGCTCTGAACAACGTAGCCTTTACTTCTGCAGAACAGCACGCAAACCTACGTGTCAACATATTGTCCCGAACAGACAACGTCCTACGCTCCCTATCTATATCAATATCGTCTGAAAGCATCTCAGTGACCCAGTGGCCCAGATATTTGAACTGCGAGACTTTTTTCAGGACACTGCCATTTAGCGTGACCGGTGGGAAAGTTTTTGATCCCGCCTTAAGCACCATGAGCTCGCTTTTGACGGCGTTGTATCTGAGCCCATGGGCCTCCGCATAACGCTTGCAGATAGAAATTAGTTTTCGAAAGGCACTGATCGATGGACTCAGCAGCACCATGTTGGTGACAAGAACGCCATCAATCGAACACCCAATACCAGCGCCGCTAAGCTCACGGATCAGACGGTCAATGTACAGGTTGAAGAGGTTCGGGCATGTTAACCCGCCTGCCTTACACCACCAATCTGTACTCGTCCGATAGTGACCCCGACCACCGCACAAATTTGCTCTGATTCCCATACCAGTACTTCAGGAGGCTTATATACTCAGAGGGATGGTCCGTATCACTCGACAACTTTTGCCATAACCTGTCCTATGCAACTAAGTCAAATGCTTTAGATAGATGAAGCAGGCGCAGACATGTGTGCTTCTGTCAGTGTAGTACTGGACAGCATGCTTCAGATTCAATATAGCCTTTTCGGTTGATAAACCGGGGCGAAATCCAAACTGCGCGTCATGGAACTGTAGATGTTGTCTTAATTGAATATCAATGAGACCGTCCAGAACCTTAGCAATGACTGTTGCGAGTGAAATAGGCCTGTAATTACTTAATTTGGACGAGTCCCCCGTCTTGCTCTTTACTATAGGAATAATCTTTTTCATCATAATCTGTGTCAATCGTTTTCATCATAGATTCAGGCAGGTAAGAATGGCTCATGCAGAAAGTAAACAACATGGCGAGCACTCTCGACATATGGACACCTGCATTCTGTAATTCTGTATGCTGAGTAAGTCATGGCCAGATTTTCCTCGCTTTATGTCCCTCACTACCTGAGCAACCTGTTTCGCAGTGATTCGAACAACCGGTTTCGCCAAACAGGTATCTCCTACCTCTGTCGCGGTCTTCATAGGTCCCAATGTAGAATGCACCCTGAAATGCTCCCTGAATAAATTGGCAACTTGTTCGGCGTCACTAACCTCTAAACTCACTGGAACACTCGGCTTTTACATTTAATTTATTGGTCTCCTTCCAAAATTTACTAAAGTTTTTTTGTGGCATGTTGTGATGCAAGAATGTCCACTTTTAACTGGGTTTCATTATTCTTACACCACTTGAGCCAACATTTAAACAAATTTTGCGAGTCTCGCATTCGTTCATATACTTGACCAGACGTAGTTTTCCCTTGAGCGACCCACTCAAGGAACCGAAGCCTAGCCTCCTCATGTGCCTTTTTGCAATGTTTGTTCCAGCCTGTCACATACCTTCTCTTCTTGTTTATACTAATACAATTTTTAGAACATTCTACCGCAGCTTCTCTGAGCACTTGCCATTATAATAAAATTTATCAATTATTTGTCTATGTGCTATATTATCCCACATTCTATCTGCGCAGTCTTGAAAGTCACAAGGAAAATCGATATCACGCAACTTAGTTGAGCAGATGTGTAGATACCTATCTACCTGCTCTCTATCGCTTTCACCCCAGACAGCCCTATCCGGCATAGCCTCTTAATTATACTTTAGATACCAAAATATTAAGGTCACATAACAATTCGACTGCGAAATGATCGGAACATGACACCTCATATCGTATACTTGCGCAGAATAGTATCATTTGCGACTTCGGTAGTGATGACAAGGTCAACCATGACATAGTTCCATAAGCGTTAAGGAATGTATATGTACCTGAATCTAGCCCCACATTCTATGTCTGCACAAGTCCACCTTTGTTCAGTACAGAACTTCAAAAGCTCATCGCCAAACAAAGCGCCTGGATCAGCGTTGAAATTGCCTAGTATGTTACATACTGTATATATACTACACGTCTTTGTGATAGCACTAATCTCACCTAGGCAATTTACAAATTGTTCAAAATTGTCAGGTCTATCCGTTGGCATATACACCGACATCACCAATAATTCGCGATCATCTAACATTAACTTTACAGCCACTACGCTCACTGTCACATCTCGACCGAAACCGATGGGAAAACACTTTTACATAAAGAAGACCCGCCGTCCATACGGTCTGCCCTTCAACATACCCGACGTAGTATCAGAAACAGAAAGAAACAGAAACTTTTTATTCAATATAGATTATAAATAATACTTATTGAAAGTCACTCTTTTGTCTAATTACCACTGGTTCGAAAAAAACCTCTGTCCTGGGAAGAACCAGCAAGAAACCCAGCGGACTTTTTTTAAATAACAGCTTACAATCATGTATATTACACAATTAACCACAAAACAAATTAGAAACAGCCTGGCAGCGAACACCTCATTCCCAGGGTTATTATCATCATAAATTCCTTAACATTATAATAACCCTTTTATACAAACTATGTTTAATAAAGTTTTTGAATTTGCAGGTCGAATTTTGTATATTTTCTGGGATTTTGTTGTAAAGCGTATACATCCTTCAAGAATAAATTACTGACTCGGTGGAGTCGAGTAACTGGTACTACTAGCTTGTGTTTGTTCCTAGTATTTACAGAATGAATATCACTTATTTTTGTATAACTACTTTTATTTTTGTGTACGTACATTACATTTTCATAAATGTATTGAGAGGTAAAGTTAATATATTAATTTCCTTAAATTTTGTCTGAGCGACTCTTTGGGTTTTAAATCATAGATTGCTCTTATGGCCCGCTTCTGTAAAACAAATATAATTTCAGTGTCAGTTGCGTGTCCCCATAGCAAAATACCATAGGACATTATGCTATGGAAATAGCTAAATAAACAAGTCTAGCTGTTTCCACACTGGTAAGATTTCTAATCTTTTTGCATATGCTGCAGAACTAAGTCTGCTTGCTAACTTTGATATATGGGGCTCCATTGAAGCTTCGCGTCTAGTGTTATTCAAGAAAATGGTGGTATCGACAAGACTCAGTTCCTCCCATTTAAAATTACATTAGTATTTAATTGTCTGACATTTGGAGTCACGAACTTCATACATTTCGTTTTAGTGCTATTTAAATGCAAGTTATTAACATTAAACCAATTTACTAATTTAGATATAGCATTATTTACTTCGTCATATTTTGATAATTGTCGTTTTAATTTGAAAATTAATGAAGTGTCATCAGCAAATAATACTATATTATGGTTATCCCCTACTATGTAAGGTAAGTCATTAATATATACAAAAAGAAAGAAGGGGCCGAGGTGAGCCTTGGCACGCCATTTGTACTATCGACCCGGAAGAGCTCATACTATTAATGACAACTTTTGAGTTCTGTTACTTAAATATGAAACAATTAATTTAAGAGCATTACTTCTTACATCGTAGTGTTGTAGTTTCCTGATTAATGTTTCATGGTGAACACAATCGAAGGCTTTGGATAGGTCACAGAATATACCCAAAGCATCCTGTGAATTCTCCCATGCATTGAAAATATATTTAATCAGCTCAACCCCAGCATCAGTTGTCGAGCGACCCTTGTGAAACCGAATTGATTTTATAAAGTAAATTATTAACATTAAAAAATTAACATTTGATCAAGAATAATTTTTTCCAAAATTTTACTTAGTGTTGGCAGTACAGAAATGGGTCTAAAATTGGCGGGGTCAAATGTACTACCAGATTTAAATAAAGGTATTACTTTACTATACTTCATCAAATCAGGAAACACACCATATTCGATACTAGTATTAAAAATAATAGCTAGTTGAGGCGCGATTATATCGATTATAGACGCAATAACTTTAACAGAAATGCCCCACAGATCCGCAGTTTTCTTAACATCAATAGTTTTAAAATATTTTACAACATTTTACATTATACATTTATACATTTTGTTTAAGCAATGATTCGGCGACGGCAGGAGAAGAATTCAGTGACATAGTGATTAAGATCGGAATATCCGTAAAATACTTCTCAAAACCATTGCAACATCCTGATCTGATTCCGTTAATTTGTTGTTAAAACTCAACCGGTAGTTTGAATTGCGAGAGTTGACCTTGTTTCACTATTAATTATACTCCACGTCATTTTAATTTTATTAGAAGCCGTCTTAATTTTGTTGCTCAAATGCAAAGACTTGGCTTTGGAGCACCTCCTTTAAATATTTTGAATATTTTTAACATATTCTAAATTCGACGCTAGGGTTATATGACCTTTCATGGTAAAGTTCATATAACCTTTGTCTCTCTTATGGACTCCTACTGTCGCCCATTCATTGAAAGCCTTCCGACTGTTCAAGGAGAACGTTTTAAGTAAAATATTATCAAATTCATTGCAAATAAGTTTAAACACTGTTCCATACAAAAATTAGGATCATTTTGGTATGAAAGTGATGGAAGTTTCTTCACTATGTTACTTCTAAACTTCTCCAAGCGACTAGCATTTACAGGAACAAACACAATTTTCTCATCTACTTGCTTTTTGTGAACATAAGGTAACGAAACTAACTGTCCACAGTGATCAGAACTCAATTTTGAATTATACATTTATGCAACGGCTTAACATTTGTAAAATGTTATCTATACATGTTGCACTACATTCAGTAATACGCGTTGGCTCTAAAATAAATTAAAAGACCATATGATTTAAACAATGATCTAAATTTAATATTGGTGGAGGCTTCTAGGAGATTGATATTAAAGTCTCCATATTACAACAGATTTATTCTGTTTATTAAGCTTAACAAAACTTCCTCCATAATTTTTTCAAAAGTATTGTATATAGAACATGGGGTCTGTAGACGCACACAACAATGAGGTGCTCAAACTCAACACAAGCCATTTCTACAGTTCGCTCAACAGAGGCTCACAATATCTTTACGTTCCTTACATGATAATAATTTACTAGCTAATATTAACGAGCCACCTCTTAAAACCGTTTCTCTATTGAACGAACTGACCACCTGGTGATTACTGAAATTAAACATTATGTTATAAGCTTTTAACCAATGTTCAGTAATACAAAATATGAATATTATTGCTATTTAAGAACAATTCAATTTCTAGCTCTTTGCCTATCATGCCTTGTATATTCTGATGCACCAGGTGTAAACAATTTTATTATCACTCTGTGGAGTCATACAATGAAGGTTTTGTAAGCTACATTCTAAATTATTTAAATTATTATAACTGCTAGAGATTACCTCTATTGTCTCATTTTCTAATTTAAATTACTTGGAACTGATTCCAAATTACATATTAAGTCATTACACTGCTCAAAAAGCAGATGTCGGTGTAGCCAAGTCCTTGGCTGAGTTAATATATAAACAATAAGATAGCACATTTGCTATCTGTCTTAATATATTTGGATAGGTAATACCTATCTAGTCAAAAATTTCTTAATTAAATTATTTATGTCTATTAAATTAATTATATTATTATAATTATAACAATTAGATGTCAAGTTTATATTGTTATTAAATGAAAAGTTATTCATTAATAAATTTAAATTGTATCTTATTTTATTTTCCTGTGGCCAACCCTGTATGTAAGGCAATGTAAACAAGATAATTTTATGTACATTTAAAGTATTTAGATGATCAATATATTTTAATAATTGAGTTTTGTTTACATTGCCTCTTCTCCCAACAAGAATTATTAATGTGCTATTAGGGCAAAACTTACTAGTTAAAACTTTATTCATTATATGACTAAAGGATGCTCCAGGCATACAACAATTACTAACCTGATGTCCTTTTAAACAGTTATTTAACATTGTGCCCAAATTTTGCCTATGTCATCACAATACATAATAACTTTATTTTTATTAATATTTAAATTACTTTTTAAGTTAATATTCTTTGTTAGGTACTGTCATAGAGTGTAGGTGAAAATAATGAGTCCTTACTTTTATCATTATTTTTACACATATTGTCCCCGATGAACCTGGTATGGAGCGCTGATACTCACTCTGATGTTTAATTAAGGAGTCAAAGCGCTCCTCATTATACATGACTTTACCAGATCATTCATAATATGTGTTCTTTTATCTCATCCTGAGCCGATTCATATTTATTTGATATACTTTGTAGGGAGTTTTAAGTGATAAAATTGTTAAATTTAGACACTCTATATCAGTCTCATAACAGTTATTCATATTTTCCACCTCAATTGAATATAATTTAAGTTTATTAATTAATTCTTGCTTTTCTTTACATACATTTATATAATTTTGACATTAATTTTAGTTTTAATTAACTTTTGTACTTTCCTAATATATTTATTAATTTTGTATTTCTTTAATTTTCTTCTACTGCAGGTAAACCTTGCTGCTGTTCTTGATGTGACATAATCATCACCAGTCAAATCGATTGTTGTGGAGGATTGCAATGCTTTAGAAGATTCACATTCTATGAGCTCATTGAACAGACTTTGAGTTTGGGACGCTTTCAAGTTATCTATGTATTCCTTTAATTGCACAATCTGCTCATTAGCCTCACTTAACTGTAACTGCAATGCAGCAATTAATCTGAGGGATTCCTCATATTCCTTGCTGGATTGGTCAAACTCATCGACTGTTCTCTGAAGTTGATCCTTTGCTTTTAAAAACAAAAGTATATTTTTTATGCAACTTAACCATATCACTTTTTAGCTGAGTATTTTTGAAATTATATTTATTATTTCCTTTTCGTTGTCATCCCTTTCTTTACAACAGCTCACACTGCTCCTTTGACTGCCAAAGTTCTTAAAGCGCCATTTGAAGTTGGTTCTCCAATTGGCGCGTTTTGGCGTTGCGTGTATTCATTTTACTATTAAGTGTAAATAGCAAAGAAAACAAAGAAAGAAAACCGAAAAGCAGGTAAGCAAATGTCCAGATCTATGGGTTTATTTACAGATCTCAAATTAAATTATCATGTAAATAATTCAAAATGAAATCAGAACAACACTTACTTAAAGGTAAATCTTAAAATGTTAAAGGGATAACAAGAATAACACTTACAGTAAGTTTAAACGATGTTCGTTACAGCTGTCACTTTTGGTTAGAACACTAAACACAATTTAATTAAAATACTTGTGACTTTTACTTATTTTACAAAAAAAAATAAGTCGTATTTAACAACTGTAACTGAAAATTGAGGTGGATATTATCAATTTACAATTTTAATTTTTAAAATAGTTGGGAGCAAGTAATTTACAACTAGTCACCAGGGTTGCCACAGCAAAAAAAGATATCCTGAAGACTTCCCAGTGTACACAAATTTCTGATCTATTCCCTAGGTATGGGATGTCGTCCGGTAGTAGCCATGTTTCTTGTAAAGGCTAAAAGTCTGCCGATCGACACAATGTTCGAACGTACTCAACGGAGCTCTTAACTGAATAGCAGTTAAAACTTACAAACTTAGTTTTGTTTATTCTCTTGTCTATTCTACAATTCATTTTCTTTGTTCTTAAATTCAAAAAACTTTCTAACCGTTACGCCCTCAGGCCATAAAGTGTCTTCTAGAAACAGCGATAGCTTCGCACTAGGTACTTGCATCTTATAACAACTGTACTGCCTCTGCAACTTCGCTTTAACCTTTTGCAAAGTGAGACGTACTTTAGTCTTTTCTAATATGGAATCAACAATATCCCCCTCTGATGTACTTCGGTCAACATTATTGATAAACAGTAGTACCTGTATAGCTGCAGCCTTAAACTTTTCGCTGCCTGTATTTCGTGCTTTGCCTTCCAATGTGTTATAGAGATTTTTAATTTCATTTGTTGAACTAACACCCACTGCTCTTTCGGCTTCTCAAAAAGTATTAGTAGCGCCTGTTGGCGTAGACATTACTTGATGGTGCGTATCTGTAATGCCACCCGCTCGAATCACTGGCTCAGGCGCTAGCGCAGTCGATCGCATGCTCACGTTTGAAACCGCAGTGCGAGCCCCTTCCATGCACTTAGTCACTTGCGCTCGGTCGAGCGGGGTGGGAGTCTCAGGGGCGGGTGCGTGTGCATGCGAGGGGGACCCCACTAGTTCCCTCGCAGCGACACAAGTAGCTCTCGACAGTAACTCATTACGCTCAGCTTGACTATGCGTTTTATTTTGCTCCTCGTCCGAAATGGGTGATAGGCCGGCCGGCCCGCTATCCAAAAAATAACTATTTGATAATATACTTCCACCTCTTTTTCTATTAACATGAGAGTCAAAGTTATTGTTCACCAAAGATGCATTCTTGAAATTAGTAAGCTCATCTTTAACTTCATTTAACTTCTCTTCATTTACATACGATTCCTTTATTGTTCTTAACTCATTTTGCATGACAAGCAAATCTTTTAATAGTTTTGTCGAATCAGTATGGTCAAAATGAACAGGAGGTAGTTTCTGTAAGTCTTTTGCAACAAAAAAGAATTAAATCCGGATCAGTCTCTTTAAAAAGACTTACAACATCAAATAAATCTCTCTTCGAGCGTCCATCCTTCTTTCGATTTATCTTTTTCTTTGAGGTAGGTACTGATTCGAATAGCAATCTCTTTGCACTTTCAATTTCTTCCGAAAAACATGTTATACATATACACTAAACTTTCCTCATTCATAACGTCTACTTTATTTTGAATAAAAGCATATCTCACTCACTACTAAATTGCATTGATTGCATTTACAATATTATTAGACGTCATCTTGTGCTTACGTGCGCGAAAACTACGCTATAGTACTACATGATAGGTCTTACGCACGCTTTATAAAGATGGAGTTTGTGTCTTAAGGACAGTTAGCTCCTGCTGTTCACTAGCAGGTGGAGAATAGTGACAAATTTGGTACGGTTTCGGACATTGTGAATATGTTTTGCGAATGTCATACCGTGGTCAAATATGTGGCCCTAAATATTTGGCTGTTGATTGGGGATCTGGCGGCCGTACAGGGTGATCATACCGAACTTTTCTTGGGGTTTTGATATGACGATTGAAAGTGGAGATCCTTTTAAAGCATATTGCTACACTTTTCTGATTCTTCGATTCTCCATAAGCGGAACCAATCGCCTAGGCGGTTGATGTCTGTTTGGAGCATCTTGGTGAGGTATCTTGTATTGGGATGTGCGAAGAAAAGTGCCGTGTCATCTGCGAAAGGAGCTGTATTTACTGGGTGCTTCAGGATGTCACTCGTGAAGAGTGTGAAGTAGTGGGAAGACGGAGCCTTGTGGGACTCCAGCCTTGAGGGACGCTGTAGGCAGAGTACCCTCTATTAGATAGTGAAAATGGCAATTGGAAAGGCTCTGATGATGTGGATGAGCCTATCAGGCACGTTGAGCTTATAGCTTGTAAAGCTAGCCGTCGTGCCAGACTTCATCAAACGCTTTAAGACATCGAGGAAGATGGCACCGGTTATGGTGGTTCTGCCACAACTTTGTGGAGGTTGAATCCTTTCAGAATGTATTCTGTGAGGTGATGTAACTGGTCGGTGCATGAGTGTTCGGGTCTTAAGCCGAACTGCTCGTCTCGAAGAAGTTTGTTGGTGAAGACGTATTTACGAAGGCGATTCAATATCAGTCGCTCGTAAACTTTCCCCAGTGTGAGGAGACTAATTGGTCTGTAACTAGAGGCTAAGTTGCGCGGTTTACCGGTTTGGGATTCCTATTACGTCTGCCTCTTTGGCATCTGGGAAGGAGCAGCTGGAAAGAAGAGCATTGAATATGCCTACTAAGAGGCATACTAGCGGCGCGGAGAAATTTCAGTACCCTGTTGCTAATGCCATCCGGCCGGGTGCTGGTTTTCTTTCAGGCTTTTGATTACTTCATGACTTCGTCAACAGTCACAGTTTCTAGCGGATCACCCGCAGGTGGTAGTGCAGACTTACGCTTGACCTCCGCATCGACTTCTGCGAGGTGAGCGGGATCTGTGGTTCGCTCGAGGGTACATTGGCTCTCTAAACTGTCAGCGAGGCAATCGGCCTTTAAAGTCGTCGAAGGCGAGATCGGGGTTTCCTAGCCTGTGAGAGGCATAGGTGAGGATTGTTCTGCTTTCAGAGCTCGGTCAACTGACAGAAGGCAGTTTGTGATGGCTCGATATCCGTCAGCAGATTATCCCACTTATCCTGTCTAAACTCTTTGACGCGCTGTTTCGCCTCGTTTTGGAGACGCAGTCGGAATTTGTTATCTATAGTACGATAGTGATCGTATTGTTTAGGGCCGCGTTTTTTGTTCTAATTAGTTGTCGAATATCGCACTGAAGCTTCATGTCGATTGCTCGACGCCCGAACCTTGAGCATTATTCAACTGTGTAGGAGAGGTGGGCCGATAGGGCGCTAATCGCCTCATTGGCCTCCTCGGGCGAGTCTATCTTGTACGGATTTTGTCTAAGTGCTGATAGGGCGTAGTTTAACCTCGAGTTTACGCCAGTCCACGATGGTTTTGGTCTGAAAGACCTCACCTGCAGGCTGGCCAGCTGCAATAGGACTGTTCTATGGTCCGAGTCGAGTTGTAATATTGTTTCAATTGATGATATCGACAAACGGACGTCTTTGAGTTGGTCCAGTCACCAACTCAAAGACGTCCGTTCATGAATGGGTGGCAGGTTGGATTCTCAGGCGCGATAACATCGAAGTTTAGTCGCTCCGTGAGATAGGAATGCTTACTGTTAAGGTCATTATTATGACACTAGAGTCTAGGTTAAATAATTTTGCAAAGTCTGATTCAACTATGCGTTTGGTGGCGGTAGATAAGCCGATACGATGGTAAGTGGCGAATGGTCGAGAGGCTACCTTACATATAGAAACTTCTATGTTGGTTAAGGGGCGTCGTTAATTGGCACAGTGCAAGGACCTTTTGTAGTAGATCAAGGTGCCGCCTCTATTTCTGGTCAACCTATTATTTCTAACTAAGGTGTAGTTTGCGATCTTAGGATCGCGATGGCTAATATTAAAAAGTCACTTACAATAACACGCAGGAAGGTGGCGATCTCGTCTTTTTGGTCTATGAGGCCGTTCGCGTTGAAGAACGCGACAGTCGAAAGCGTGGTTTAGTTCTACCGAGATTTTGTGCTGCCATTCCGATATTTAGCACAGGTGATTAGGCGCACTGGAAGACCAGATTGCGTCGATAAGTCCTATGCTCAATCGTAGCGTTGAGCTTATCCTGAGGTGAGGTGGCTCCGTGGGTTTGCGAGCCAAGAGGATAACTCAACAACGTTGATGTTGCTGATGAAGCCGCAGACTAGCGAGTCGGCGGCGAGGAGGATGAGCCTTGTGGGACGGGCTTCGTTTTGAGGCCTGGCGAGCGGCACTGGCTGTGAGGCGACAAGTGCCGGCGGTTTCACCAAGCGTTGGGTTTTGGCGTGGAAGGTGCGGAGGTTTAGCACCTTGCTCGGCAGCCCCGGCGACTGGGGCGGGCGAGTGGCGATTTGAGGCGAGCGGGCACCGTGGACGGTGTGGTTTTGGGGCAGGCAGCCGAGAGCGAGACACACTGGCTTGATTCGCGCATCCAGGACGGCTTCTACCTCCGCGTTGCTTCCTTCGCGACGCTTTGAAATACCCGCAATAATTCGCTGGATGTCCCTCTTCGCGGCAATTGACGTAAAAATTTTTGGCCGAGTGGCCGTACAATTGGCATCGATGGCACTGGCCAACGATGCTCCTATGTCGGGGGGCTTCAACTGCAATCCCCGTTAGGTTGCAGATGCGCCGAACGTTAAAAATCTCCTTGCCTTCCGGAGACAGGTCCAAAATGACAAGGCACAGATCTAAGAAGTGTTTTTTTATAGGTCGGGCAGTGCATCCTGTGCACCTCCCTGACCGGAATATTTTGGGCTTTTAAGTCGTTTAAAATGTGCTCAGTCTCAAGCTCTTTAGGGAGACCGCGGAACACCACACAGAAATTGCTCCTCTGGTAGGGTATATGTGTGGAAGCTTACTTGCTGGGAGCGCAGGTGGTTTGTAACGCTGCGAAATTCCTCAGTCAAGTTGACGAACGTTCTGATGCCCTGACCGACGATTTGTAGGGCAATAGATTTTTTGGAGTCCATGATAGGTAGCTCCATTTAGATTTATCTTGGATAATTATGGGTGGGCGGCTTTTCCTACGTTCAGCAGGGGACCTTTCGCTGCAGACTTGGCCGCAGGCTTAGGGGGTTGAGCGCACGTCGCGGGGGCTGGCTTTTTTGCCGGAGTGGCGGTGGGGGACGAGGGGGCTGAGTTAAGCTCGGCTTCCTTTTTAGGGGCTGCGCGTTTGCGATTTTTGCCCTGGACGAGGGTGAAGCCTTCGTCTTCGGGCTTGAGCGGGACGCGCGTTTCGGTCGCTGATTCGGCATCCGAGGAAACCAAAGAAGGGCCGCGGGTGAACATTGCGGAAGGCGCGGGGGACGCGGTGTCGTAAAGAGTGTCGATGGGCACGGGGGTCGTAGGTCGGTGCTTGGCGACATGGGTTCGTCGATCCACACATCGGACGGTCAGCAGGGCCGGACATGCTGGGTAGAGGCCGACTAGAGGTGCGGTTCGGGCGCAGATGCGGACTCGGGCGCGGGACGTGCGTACTGTGCGAAAAACAGCCCAAATGTCGGGGCAGACGCTACTTAGAAAGTCGGTGAGTTCATCGATCGTAATCGACGCCATCTTGTTAACTATGCTTACACAAGCACATATATGTACCGAGCTTGGTACACACAGGTGTGTGCCTAAAACAAACACCTATACACCTAGAGCGTTAGTACGCTAGGGTGTTTACCTAACTGTTGCCTAATGCAACAAGCAGCACAAAAATTAAAAACGATGGCCGCCTCTGAGGCGACGGGTGTGTTTCACTCTACTTACGGTTGCCGATACCGGTATCAGGAAGCCAGGAAGGAGAGTAACGCACAAACCCTCTTTGCACCACAACAAGCGTTTACTACAATTCACTGTGAGACCGCTGTCACCCGGGACAGCGTGCTTCACGCACCACAATAAAACACCGAGGCAGTAACAAACACAAAGCAAGCAATGCAGTGTATTTCGGTAAGTAATAAAACGTGATTAAATAAATTGTGCGCAGGGGCAATGAGAGTTGAGTGACGGGAGTGAACTCAACCGACACGTCTGAAGTTTACAAAGCCCAAGCGCAGAATCCTGTCTGTATGTTAATGTTTTTGAATGATTTAAGTTACAACAACAGTAAATTTTTGTGTTTCAATTGATAAAAAAGGAAAAACAAAACACCTCTACGCGAACAATTTATAACGGTCAAGATTTCAAATAAGATCTACCTTCTGAAATATTTAGCTTTTTTATATATAGTTTATTGCATGTATGTATATTCATAAAAAAAATATTATTTCTAAATGTTATACCTATATGATTGTATAAAAAAAATTAAGGAAGACGCTATAATATTTTTACAAAAAAAATTGAAATAAAAAAACGCGTCTAAACTGTTTATTGTTGAACTTTTAGCAAATTTTGCGAGTGAAAAAGTAGAATTATTATAATGATTACATTTACAATTTCGGTTCATTTTAGGAAGAGCATGTTATATAGATTATGAGAATATAAAATAAAAAAAAACTTACGTTTTTATTCATAAAACAAATTTATTGGCAGAAAATACACTTTTCATGGTCCCTTAGAAACAAAGAGCTATTCAAAACTAAATAAACATCTAAATGGCATTGTTATTGTTTCTATTCATCTACAATCTTATCGGTTTTCAAGAACTGTAACTCAAACTTCTTAAATGTAAACAAATAAAAGTGACAAAACAAAGGTTGACTTGCCGGGCGCCGTGATTATTTCAAGTGGCCCCGTACAAAGGGCCATTTTGTTTTGACGCGAGCCCTCAAGGAAAAGTGAATGTAATTTTCATGTTACTGAGTATTTCCCAGTACTTTAATAATAGAGAACAATTCTTTAAAATTAACTGTATAACAGATAAATACCTAACTAATAGCAGAAGTATACGTTACACTACTCAAATAAAATTTATATAAACTGCTCTCTGAAAATTACAATCTCTATTAATACATTTGTCTTCTAGACCATTGATATTGTCCTGTGCAGATGAATAGCGTCCGTTGAGACTGGCCGCCGCGCCGTGACCGAAATTCGGTTTGGAGGACAATATTATTATTAACTTCTAACGGCTTAACCGATTGAGTCTTAATCACATATTATTTGTTTTGGTTGGACGATATTCATATCTGTGCGAAAATCCGATGGGTGGTGAGTTAATGTGATAGTGTTTGCGGCCGTACAGTATTTAAGGGATAAATGTCAATGGAGTTTTACATATAAAAACTATGATTGCTATAATAAAAAAATAAAAGATTTGTTATAAATACTACTGTAATAGGTATTTAATTTTTATTTATATCTAGTAATAAATTCAATTATTAAATAATTCAAATTAAAGTGCTTGTAATTCACTCTTTCATCGCCCATGTTTCGTTATTTATCTTAATTATATCGGAAAAGAATCTAGGTACTTCTATAAAAGATGAATTTATTCTTTTCTTAAATTTATTTAAGAAACCAGACTAAATGTTAAGCAAGCCGTTGTAAATGACTATCGAGTTCTGGGGACTTTCAAACGGTAACAGGGTCATTTATGATTTGCCACTACTTGGTACTTTAATAAAGGCCTTTATTACTTTTCATGGACTTTTAATTCTTGTCTGTCCTGTGGAAATAAAATAACTTATTTCACTGATTTTTTGAATCTTTTCTCAAGGAAATATACTTTAAAAATTATTAGAAAATTAAACGACAATGGAACGAAGACTAAACGCATGAGACGAAGACAAATAAATTATTTTTTTCATTAAAGGGCTATAAATAAAGTTGCTAAAACCTTAATATACCTACAACATTTTTTAACTATTATTAGCCAATGCAACTGACTACTATAATATGAATGACAATGACTACTATACCACTTGATGGTGGTGGTGATGCAGCCGAAGATGGCAAAGCGTATTGACTTAAGTTAACAAAAGCCTATTGTAATCGGATGGAAAAACAGATGCCGACAAATTATTCAACTACTTTTCTGTACGAAAATTAATTTCACAAAAGAACATTATGTATCGATAGGATTCAATAAAGACGACCGGCAGGTGAATCCTTTCGCGGGCGTATTGATCCGCAGTCTAGTATCGAGCGGCCCTGATAGCTCTGGCCGCCCACTATAAGTTCCGACCATTCCGTTTCCTCATGTTCCTCAAGCCATAACTCTGAAAAATAAAATATAAATGTATTAAATTGTGGGCACAAGATAGTCAGTCACGCATTGCATTATGTTACGTGGTGTGCGAAATTTATTTATTAAATGTGTTATTACCTTAAGACAGTCCGTAGAAATATGTAGTTCAATTAACACGTCGTATCACGTTAATAAGTTAAGAAAATATAAATCTATCAAATGAAACATTCTTATTTTATGTGTACAACTAGACTCCCCAATAACTAAAAACAGTTTCTCTTGAGGATATTGATATAAATAGGTAAAAATTAATTGAATTTTCTCGGCGTTAAGTTATCCATCATCCCATCTGATTGACTACAGAATATATATTAAGCTATATATAGTATATAAGTTAAGAGCCTACTATGTGTGGACCCGACATTACATCATGTTCCCAAAATATTTTGATTTCTAAATATACATGCACTTGTATTTGTTTTAATTGTCATAAAAATAGTATAACAACAAAATGCTATATATCATTTTATTTTAAAGTCTTTAGACTTATTATAATGTATAAGTGATATTACTATAAAATCATTCTGCTATAATATTTTTCCTCGTTTAAATTAAAAAAGATATCAGCTGTTAGTGTTTCAATTTACTGTACTTCGTTTTTATAACGATAACTACTTTTCTTTGTAAAGTGTAGAGACATTTATACTAATGTGACAGATTTATCTAAAAACACAATAATATGTAAATTTCACTTTATTGATAAAAATTTATAAAATATAATAATATTTTTGCCCTTAACGTATGTAAATTGATTGACTAGAAAAAAGTTGTGACAGTTTTGTACAAAAAAATTTAAATCGCAGGAGAGCCATAATAAAAAATATAACATATTTTTGTCTTTATCGTACGTAAATTGATTGACTGGACCCAAATTGTGACAGTTATTTTGTGTCCTTTTATAGTTGAGTCTTTTGCCTCCCAGTAACAATGTAATGGAGAAATACCGGAGAGTTTCAGTCGTTTACTATGAATACTTATTCATCCGCCAATAATTACAGCACATACTTCTAACCTGTATAAAACGGCGCATAACAAACAATTGAATATGTACTAATGATATAATATTGGTTTAAAACACTAAAAGGATGTAAAAGAGACTATGCGAATTTTATTATTAAATACTAACCTTACGTGCACGTACGAACCTAAGCTTTACAGACAGTTGGTTGGCAGAATAATCACGGCAAGAGTATCGTCCCTGCGCTTAACAAATCGCGCCCCGCTGGGAGCGCAAAGCATGACGCAAAATAGGTAGTGCACCTTTTTTATAATATTGAAGTGACAAACGAACTTACAGCCCCGATGGTAAGCTAGTGCGGCTGTAGATGGCTACTGCAGCCCATGGACACTTGCAATCAACTTCATACAATGAAAGATGCAGATGCTTTGTCACCTCTAAGAACTAGATATAATGCCTTACAACCTGTAATTATACTGGCTCTCTTACGCTTCAGTTGCACACAGTGGACGCACGCTTGGCGGCGAAAAAGAAGAAGTTTGGTACCCGCACAGACAAACTAGTTCTAATCTCTTATACCTATATCTCTCTCTTATATTCCAACCGTGGATTCAAGAGGCTAATTAAGAAGATGAAGATTTTAATAACTACTATAAGAAAGTTAGTTTAACTTAGTTAAGACTTCTAAATTCGTCTTAACATATTTGTTAAACAAATGTGCTCGCAACTAAGTTAAACTATATTTAAAATTTCCGACTGTTCAATTTATACGGATTTATCCTGACTTTAATAAGTTATTCTTAGCATTAAACCTAAGAAACTTAATCCTTCCATGAACATGGATTTCTTAGAATCAGGTTTACCAACCCGTTTTTATCCATTAATAATAATTAAAATGTAAAAGTATCTAGTGGCCGTAAGTAAAAAACTCTAACTATATTTTTACTAGAATGAAACCGTTATTAAAATAAACACATTAATCTATTTGGTCAGCGATATAAAAGACTTTGATTAAGGTTGCTAATAAATTCAAACTTCGTTCATGTGTAGAAAACAACTGTTTCATTTGCTTTTACGCTCACTGTTAAAAATAGCTACGTGGGTGTCTCTTGGTCATCGTATTCCTGGACTGAATAAAAGCACCTAGTGAAAAGCCAGGTATGTAACTTTCTTTTAAACAATGGTAATGGCAGAGCTTTGAAACTTGGGAAGCTTATTATAAATTTTAATAGCCATACAATAACAGCTTCGCCTGTATAGTTGAAGTCTTATTCTAGGTTGCATGATCCTTTCTCGATCTCTGGTAGGTTTATTTTTGTTTTGCTCTCTAGTGAAAAAATAATGAATGTTGTCGTACAAAATACACATTTGTTTTATATACAGGCACGGTAGCGGTAGGATTCAAGTTTCTTGAAAAGGTTTACAGCTGAAAAGTATGCCTCAAATGCCCAAATACTTCTTTTGGTATGAAATGATTTACATCCGCTGAACCTCCCACAATATAATGCCGTAACTTAATAGTGATGACACATAGCCATGGTAGGACGATAGAGCAGTTTCAATGGATGATACATTACTGAGTCGTCGTAGCGCGTATACAAATTTATTTATTTTCGTACATAGATTGTCTATATGTGCTTTCCAGTCACATGTTTATCTAAAGTAAATCCAAAATTTAGCTTCATTAACAATTTCAACAGTATTACCGCAATAATCATTCACATCCATTCACCTTGCTCTGTAAGTAGTAAACTGGATGCCCTTTGTTTTTTTATGTTTATTTTTGAGATTGGATGTAATTGATTAGGTTGTGTAAAGTCTCGTTAATAATGACATTGGATTTTCTATCTCGTCACATTTATTACCACTGTGGTGTCGTCATTGTAGGGGTGGCAGAACAACGTGGACCAGGCTAGCGGCAGACAGAACCTCATGGAAAAGGATGGAGGCCTTCACCGGAAATGGGTATCAATAATACTAATAATTAATATAATAAATTATTATGTCACTATTGTATGTATGTTTAACTATTCAATTGATTAATATTAACTTAAATTTTATTTTTAATTATATATTATGACGAAAATCAACTATAAGAAAAAAAAAATTGACAATTACTTAAATATAAAATGGTTATTTACTGAAACATTATTTATAATCAAAGTTAATCTTGTTAATTAAATTTGAAATTTTATTTAAAATTAACACTGATATTGACATGACATAGTAAAGAAAACAAATGGCATGAATCATAATAATATTGTAAATTGTAAATGATTTGACTAATATTGACTTTTGTATGAAATTGAATTAAATGGCTATTATTATTATTTTGGGGTATTTATAGTATTCTCATCTGGTTGGGCTGAATAAATATTTTAAAGAAAATAATAAATAAACATAAATATATATTTAATATACTAAATAAATAAATAATACATAAATAAATAAACCCAACCAGATGGAAATTATTATTTGAGAATGGATTATTATTATTTTGGGGTATTTATAAGTATTCTCATCTGGTTGGGCTGACTAAATATTTTAAAAAATAATAAATAAACATAAATATATATTTAATATATTAACATAAATAAATAAATAATACATAAATAAATAAAACCCAACCAGATGAAACCTCTGGCAGAGACCAAACAGCCGAGGTTAGAAAGGAGAGAAACCGGCGATGCGGGCGGTATCGAGAACTGCCTTCATTTGAGCTTGGAGCGGTCCGTCACGGAGTCCCAGTCGCCTCAGATGACCCGAGAGGCTGACTGGGATTAACCCGTTCGCAGAGACGACTACAGGTATAATTTCGGTCGGCAGTCCACCCCTCGGTCACCTCGTGAGCCAGGTCCAGATATTTTGTTCGCTTATCTGTTTCGGCTTTCACGAGGTTCTCGTCATACGGAATGGTGATGTCGACCAAAAATATCATGACTGTGCCGGTCCATCAGCACAATATCAGGCTTATTCGCAAGAATAGTCCTGTCATGATGGCCCGTCTAATCAAACCTGGCGGTCATTTTCGAACACGGCTTCGGCAAGTACTTGTAATACGGCAATTTCCGGTCCACGAGACCGTATTTCAAACGAGCTCCTGGTGTAAATCTGGCTACTAAGGTGCCTGTGCAAGTACTCAGAGTTGAAAGCGCCGAACAACCGGAGATGACATGCCTAAGTGACTCACCGGGATGGCGACAAGCTCGACAGATGTCGACGGTGCCATCCCAGTCATATCTCCGATAGTTGTTGGTCTTAATAACCTGATCCTGTATCGCACAGACAAAACCCTCGGTTTCCCAAAGAGGTCACCAAAACGTAGCCAGTGGAGGCAACTGTGTCTACGAAAGGCACATGTAGCCTTATAGAACCTCCCGTGGAGCTCTTCTCTTTCCACGGTCTCTCCCGGTCGGAAATGCTCTGTACTGCCGGGTCTTGCCATTGCTCGTTGGCCAGGATAGAGGGTAAGTCGACGTCCCTATAGAATGGATCATCCGATCTCGTCAGAATAATTGAGCTGCACACGCGATTATGCATGGTAAGCGCGCTTAAAACACCACCATGTTTCCGCGCAAGTACAGCCTCATAATCGACGATCTCGGGTGATGCATCCTATGGGACGTCATAGTAGTCTGGTTTTTCTATCCAGGGCGTTAAGTTCAGTTTGAGTCCACTAAGTATGCCAAAGGTATATATGAGAACAGGCATGACCCAACGTATATGCGTGTGTCTTATTCACACCGGATAAGGCTGTTAAGCACTTTGGTCAAGCGTGCATAAAACATATCTAAAAACAACTGTATGCCTCATCGATACCGATGTTCTGTGACATACCCAGTATCGGTATGTTTCCAGCCTCAGAAAGGTCCTTGTTGATGGGCGAATAAGTCTATGCCCTCAGGTTAACAACTTCCCCTTTCAACATGGAGACCACTTACCATCCGTTAGCTCCATTCTAATAGAACTACTAAAATCACAAGTGATGTTAGCAATTCCATAAGATGGGAGCGACTGGAGGCGAATAATTTGAGATCATCCATATAGAAAAGGTGGGTCACTTTGTACCTCCTTTCCAGGCTGAAATCCTCCAGGTCCTCCAGTAAGGTACTGAGAGGGTTCAGGAGGCAAAACAGATTGGACTCAAACAATCGCCCTGGAAGATACCTTAGAAGATTATTATTATTATTATTATTACTGTGGTGTCGTCTGCGAACATGTAACATTTATGTTGAGTTGCATTTGGTAGTCATTAATAAATATCAAAAACAACAGGGCCCCAATACTGCCCTGTGGAACTCACATGAGTTGACACGATATTTTACCGGAAAGTACACTGTCTGGATTCAACGACTGTTGCTATCTCAATACATTGCTGTCTATTATACAGATAACTTTCAACCAGTCATTAGCGTTAGCTCTAATACCATATCGATTTATTTTATCAGTAATCTTTTATATGGAACAAAGTCAAAAGCTGTGGTCATATCTAGAAATAAAGCAATAAGTGGTATCTTTGATTAATACATTCTGTGACATAATGTACCAGATTGTAGCAAGCCAACGTAGTAGAGTGACCTTTGCGAAAACCGTACTGTTCTTCTGTCAGTATATTATTTGATGTAATAAATCTATCAATGCGCTTGAAGATGACTTTTTCATAGACTTTAGATAGTATTGGAATAAGAGTTATTGGTCTATAGTTATTCATATCACATTTATCGCCCTTTTTGTATAATAGCAACAATACATAACTTAGATATCAGGAATGATCCTGTTCCATTGACAAATTAATTACATGGGTAAGAGGTTGGCTTAAATCCCTCGCACATGCCTTTAATACACGTGTGTTTATGCCATCATGTCCAACTGCATTGCTGTTTTTAAGCGATAAAATAATAGTAGCTATTTCCATTTCATTGGTTAGGGTTAGGAATATTGAATTTTTATTGAATGGAATGTTAATTTTATCAGAATTTAAATTTTCCTGTTCTAGGTTCGTCATGTCTATAAAATAGTTTTTAAACAATTCACATATTACATTAGGATTACTATATTTTATGTCATTTACTTATCATGTCAATATCATTATATTCTTTATCATTATTTAAATTATCATTGATAATATTCCATGTCCTTTACAATTATTAGAAGCATTATTAACTCTTTGATTTTGTAATTTTAAGCCCTATAAATGCACTTTTTGAGTATTTTATTGTATTTTTGTATGCGTATTTTTGAAAATTAAATTTATTTTAGCTTACTTGTATATTGGATATATAGACATACATAAATACGATTCATAGCCTTATTTTTAGTTATCATTTATCACATTGTATTCACAACATACAAAATATTTATTCAAAATACTTTAGGAATACTAAATTTTTATTTAGCGTTTTCTGCAAATGAAGTATCTTTATAATATCGTTAATTCAAATATCTTAAGATGAAAAAATGGTCTGAGCCTCAGTGGGCTTTTATAGACTCTAGAGACTTATAGACTCAATTTACTTGTATTTTATTGTTTCAATCGTTTGTTCAATATATTATACAATATATTTCCAAAGCCTATAATAATAAAGTAGAATGTGTGATTAGTTACTTAATCTATGAAAATGTAAAATAATTCGTTAATCACACTGTGACAAACGATTCAGCAATTATGGTTGTACCACAAATAGGTGAGCTCTACCGAGAAGACCAATGCTCTCACAAAATATCAGCGTAAAGAACAGCTTAAAGCTACTGTGTTCGTATGGTGAGTGTAGAGATCTGCAGACCATTTTACTGGAAACAGGGCATTCCGTGTAAGTGTCCTTAGGGGTATCAACGTATCTGCATTTTGATTCTTAGCGGCGAAGCGGCGGACTTTTCAATATCTATCACCAAAAAATTAACGGGCCGCAAATTTTAATGAGTTTAGGAACCCTGCATATCAACTCTCGCCGTTACAGACTTTAAACGATTTCATATATGATACAATATAAATAAATATAATTCATTTCATAAGTATTGTTCTCAATAACAATTACTCGTATTTTCAATCTCAAATTAATCAATTATTTCTACTATAACAAATAAATCTGATATTGATAACAATAAATTGTCAAGTACCCGCATCATAAAATCAATAGAGGTGTATTTTACTTCATGAATAATTCGATAGCCTAGCCATGCTATTGCGGGTATGAATATGTTAGTGGGAAAAATATTATATGTTTACAGGCTTAAATTTTTGTTTATTTAATTCATGTTCTTCTTCTTTATCGACCCGTAAGTCCACTAATGAACATGGTTGCTCGTCTCTTCCGTTTTCTCTCTCTCTCTTCTCCCTCTTTCCAGTTGTAGAGTATTTACCTAATCGACACCCGTGGATATTTTACGCCTGATGTATACGAAATCTGCAGAAGCCATAATATTTTGGCGGCACCCATAATCTCGCCATACGTGCCCGTGATGAAATGGGGCGATGAATCCTACACGGACACCAATCAATTTAAAAATATTAAAAGTATGAAAATCATTATATAGACGCTCTAAATTGGAAAGATTTCCGTCAATAACAAATCGTGTGTATAATGCGAAATAAATATTAAGTTCTTGATTAGAAAAAAATCTGGATTTATTTAACAATGACGGTGTGGCAGCTTAAATATTTTTCATCGAAAAGGCCCCAAATTTTAAACATCAAGGAATTTTCATAGAAAGCAAAAGATAAAATTAAACCATGTGATATGTATGACTATAGAACCCAGTTCTCATGGCAAAAGAATAGAGCGAACAGGTTCTTCTTCGTCACACGTTAAAGTTTACTGTTGGACATCAACTCCCGTCGTGGAAAGTTTTGTCTTATTCGCCACGTTTGGTTGCCGGAATGACGTATATCGCATCTATACAATATACAATACTCTTTATTGTACACCAAAAAGATAAAATATCAAAAGAAAAAATAAACAACTATTGAGGAAATACAAGCGGTCTTATTGCTACATAGCAATCTCTTCGAACAACTCAGAAGAAGAAATAAATAAAAATTAAGAAAAAGAACAACGGGTAGGGTGCTAAAATAAAAATATAACAAATAAAAAAAAAGATACAAACTTATGCATAAAAAGACAACATTCTTCAGGTGGATCAATGACCATAATTAAGCGGAGGAAGGAAAGGGGTTTAGAGACAAATAATATTCAACCTGTTTCTGGAACACATTTGGATCGAGCACTTTTAAATGACTGGGGGGAGTTCTTACTTCAAGAACAGAAAATGATTTATCATAATAAGTCGAGGTGCACAGGACATTGGAGCGAAAGATTTTCTTCGGATCGTAAGGAAAATTATGACAGGAGCTGAGCAATTTAAAACATTCTTTTAGATGGTAAGGATGATATATTAAATAAGACGCATAGAGAGCAGAAAGTATATAGTATTCCGACGAAGACGGGTTGGGAGCCACTTGAGCTTAGTGCGGTATTCTGAGACATGGTCATATTGGCGAAGCCAAATATGAACCGTATACAGAGATTTTGGAGTCGCTCAAGTTTGTTAAGTTGCTCCTCGGTGACATCAAGGTAACATATCAGCAAAGACGAGGATAGGGAGTAGTAAAGATTGTGCAAGCGTAATTTTGGTGGCAATGGGTAAAAGTAGTTAAGCCTCCAGGGTAGCATATGCACAAACATTTACCGCATTAATTTACATAATAATTTACATGAAATAAGTAACGCACGTTTTGATCTGTCTCGTGCAATTTATATTTTAAAATTCATCTATACATTTAAATTAAATTAAGTGTTTTCCTGTAATATCGAAATAACTCCCTATATCAAGCTAATTTTACGAATTTTATAGCGTTTAATTGTACTTATTTTTAATTTCCGACGTTTCGATGCTTTCCACCACCCATGGTCACGGGGGACTGAGGTGATTGATCCCGATGTCAGAGTTAAGTACCTTCAGCTTTTTAATGTACTTTTGGTCCGATCTACGTAGAATGAACTTATGTTCTTGAGTCTTGCAGTAGCATGCTTGAGTTTAGTTTAAATTTTATTAATTACAAGATCCTAAGCAGGTGTTTCAGCAGCAGGACAACTGTTCATCATGTCGACAACTGTACAGTGATGTTTCAATGATCGCGAGGTTAAAAACTGGTAGCGATCACCGAATAGTTAGAGGTACACTGAACCTAAAGTTAAGTTGGAAGGTCTCGTATAGTGAAGTCAACACTCCGTCCCCAATCTTAGGCCTCACTAATGCAATTTCATACTTATTATTAACCGACTTCAAAAGGAGGAGGTTCTCAATTCGAGTGTATGTTTTTTGTAGTAAGTGTAATTCCATTTTTTTCGTATGTATGTTACGCGATATCTTCGCAGATTGTGAACCAATTTTGAAGAGTCTTTTTTTTTAAATAGGTTATACGTCAAGGATGGTCCCATATAATTTTTTTTTTACCCCTAAGGGTAGCAAATAAATAACTTTTTTTTAGCAATTTGAAGTCGGTTTTTACTTTTTGTTAATAGTATAATTATATTTACTAAGTTTTTTTCTTAAGAAAACAAAAATATATTTTTAATATGTCCACTAAGTTTCAATTATGATGCCTTCCAGTTTATATCAGAAGTTCTAAAGTGCTATCCTATGTCTGAATGTTTTTACCTTCTGTATCAGGTCTGAAGCCCGGGCATATATTTAAGAAGGTAGTAGGGAAGTGGGGCAAGACAGGGTGCAGGCAAGACAGATGACCGATCTTGAGCGCGAACAATTGTAATCAGGATCGTTTTGGCAGCTGACGTCGCGCCGCCATTACGGCAATCAGTCATCGAAGTGAGCGGACAAAGACTCCACGCGTTTTATTTGTTTTCTGGAAAAAACTTTGACAAATAGCTAGTGATTTTCTATACTATATAGGGCGTGTAATTTCAATAAATAATAACACTCGGAATTGATTTAAATGGTATCAAGTAATAACTACACTAACAGGTAAGAACTTGTTTTCTCTGTGTTGCGTATTGGTTTTATTAAGTATTTTTAAATTTGATTCGGCATGCGGGGGCAAATAAATTGGTGTTAAGGGCAATGATTGTATCTTGCTTATAACTTCTTCACAAGCAGCGTATAATGTCTAATTTTACTGTGTTTTGTTCTAGAATGGTGAAATTATAAAAAAAAACAAGTAGAGGATTGGTCAGAATATGAAAGTGCTGTGAAAAATGTGGTTGAAGGAAAAATGGGCTACAAGCTTGCAGCAAAATCATTTCTGTCCCAGAACAACTTTAGAAAGAAAAGTGAAACTTGCTGAGAAAGTTTAGATAAGAATGATCAATGACTATTAAATTTAAGGTACCGTTAGCCCAAAAACAGTTTTACTGATAATGAAGAGGAAGAGCTATGTAAATACATAATGAGATAGGAGAGAACTTTATGGACTGACAATGAAAGACTTAAGAGGTTTAGTCTATAGACTAGCGGTAAAAATAAAAACGTCATCCGTTTAACAATGAAAAAAGCCGGGAAAAGACTGGGCATTAGGATTTTTTAAAGGCACTCAGAACTGTCTATTAGACACAGCCTGAAAATACCTCATCACGTGCTGCTGGTTTCAATAAACAGGTGGTAGACCAGTTTTTCAATTTTTGGGAATGTTTTGATGAACATCATCTAACACCTGATCGTATATACAACTGCGATGAAACTGGTATTTCAGTTGTGCCCAAAACCAAATCAAAAATTATCAAGAAAGGCGAAAGCAAGTGGGAGCCATAACATCTGCTGAACGGTACGACCATTACAGTAGAAATCTGTTTTAGTGCTGATGGTAATTTTGCCACCCATGATGGTATATCCTAGAAAAAATGGATCCGCAACTTATGATTAATGCCCCCGAGCTTAGGGAGTTTGCAGTGATTCGGGCTGGATGACTTCAGAACTTTTCCTGATTGGTTTAAAAGGTTCGTCGAATTGCGGGCAACACTGATCGTCCTGTTTTGTTATTATTGGATGGACATAGTACTCATACGAGAACATTGATCTCATAAATGAAGCACGCACTCACGGGTTATCATTTTATGTTTCCCTACATACAACTCACCGTCTTCAGGTTGCAGACGTTGCTTACATGAGGACCGTTAGTACTACTACGATCATCAAATCATGGCTTGGCTTCGCAACCCAGGGATGTCACTGTCCGACAAGTAGCTGAAATTTTTGAAGGCGTTCATACAAGCGTCTACGATGTCAACAGCTGTCAATGGTTTTAGAAATGAAGTTTGGCCATATGATCAACAGTATTCTCTGAGACCGACTTTGCTCCGTCTTTGATGACAGATATTCAGCAATGTATCCGACGCACCTGCAAGCGATAATAGTTCGTTGATAATGGAATCGTCATCCACAGAACCAGCAACAAATAATCAGATGCATAGTATATCTGAAGCCATTTCTGTGCAGCAACTTTGACGGATGCAGCAGTGACGCCAGTAACAGTGGAAACAGAAACATTGTCGAGACTTGACTACCGCTAGTATTTCTGCGAGTACGTCACTATCAATTAATCTGGTTACTGCGCCTGCTTTTATACAATGTCAACCCTTGAACAGGATGTTACTGGCTCGATAACTCAAATCTACGAAAAGACCACGAACTCCGCAGCAATCAATATTGGTGTTGTAAGTCCGCAGCAAATAATGCCCTTTCAACAACTACAAAAACATCTCGCTCAACTAAAACGAGGAAAAACCGCGGTGATCATCTTCGCCGTATAAGAATGAGTTAGAAGAAACGATTAAGAAAAGAAACAAGCGGAAGAGGATAAACAGAAAAAAGAGTTGAGGAACTTAAAAATCTGAAAAAGACCCGGCAACTAAGAAAAATGTGAAGAGAAAAGACTAAGAATAGATCATTAAACGAGAATAGTGACAGCGATATTGAAAATACACCTTGTTTGTATTATAAAAGGCTATTTGGACTCAAATGAAGAGGCTGGGCTGTGTTCAGCATGCGGCAAAATGGGCTCACTGCAGCTGTGCAGGTGTGGACGACGAAGATTCAGATACCGTGTTCACTTGTGAACATTGTGAACAGTCCTAAATGGTCGTTTGCTGCGTACCCCATCTTACCACGGTACCCATCTTACCCTAAGGGTGGGGCATGATGGGGATGGGGTGTATTCTACTTTTGATTTTTTTAATTTATTATGTTGATAAGACTGCCAAATACTCGTTAACAATGAAGACTGATTATCTAAGAAGATTATAAGATAAAACAAATTAATAAAACTCTTTACGGTCAATTTTATTTAACATCAAACCTTAGGGACCCATCCCTCTCCCCTAAATGGTGGAAGAATATATTTCTCCTAAAAATTACTAAAACTTATTTTTAAAGTGAGCGTAAAAGCAAATGAAAAACTGTTTTCTACAATATGAACGAAGTGAATTTATAAGCAACATTGATCAAAGTCTTTTATATCGTTGACAAAATAGATTAATGTGTTTATTTTAATAACTATTTCATTCAAGTAAAATATGATTAGAGTTTTTACTTATAACAATAGATCCTTTACATCTTAATTATTAATAATGGGTTGATAAACCTGATTCTATGAAATCCTTGTTCATGTTAAGGTTTTAGTTTCTTAGTTTAATGCTAAGAATAACTTATTAAAGTCAGGAGTAAATCCGTATAAATTTAACATCAAACTTTAAACATAGTTTAACAGTTGTGAACATATACGTTCAACAAATATACTAAGACGAATAAAAGTCTAAAGTAAGTTAGACTAACTTCTAATAGTAGTTGAAATAAAACTAGTTTTGGATTTTATCGCGTATATTAACTTATTTTATATTCTACGTTTCGAATACTTTACAGCACCCATGGTCACGGCGGGGACTGGGTATTTGACGTCCCAATGTCATTAATACGGTCACATCAGATTAAAATTATTAATTTTGTTCTACGCTCTACGCAAAAAATACGCGATAAATCCGTAAAACTAGTTTTATTTAAATGTGTAGTGTTCTAATAGTAGTTATTACAATCTTCATCTTCTTAAATAGTTTCTTGAATCTACGACTAGAATATAGTAAAGTAAAGTAAAGTAGCAGCCTATATACGTCCACGGCTGGGTACAGGCCTCTTCTCTCATTTCTGAGAGGGTTTTGGAAAGAAATATCCGCCGCGCGCTGCCCCATTGTGTTGGCGAACTTCACATGTCTTCGAAAAATTTTCTTCCTATTTCTTAGACATGCAGGTTTCCTCACGATGTTTTCCTTCACCGCCGAGCACAGTAAATCAACATAAAATTGCAATTAACAATTTCATTGGTGCGGCGGTGATCGAACCGGTGCTCGCGTACTATGAAATTTACAGCAGCTAACCAGCTGAGCTATCACGGCTCATGGTTGGAACATAATTATGTATTTTCAAAAATATATCAAATGATTCTTTAAGAGATACTAGGTTTAGGATTTTCTGTCCTGTCTAGGTGTTTCTGGACAGGTACCAACCTTCTTCTTTTTCTGCTGCCAAGCGTGTGTCCACTGCTGATATTCCGATCTGAAGGGTAAAGAGAGCTAGTATAATTACAAGGGTTGAGACATTATATCTCAGTTTTTAGAGGTAAAAAAGCAAGAATCTGTTGCTTTCTTTGTATGGAGTTGATTGCAGGTGTCCATGGCCTGCAGTAGCCACCTACAGCCACACTAGCTTACCATCAGTCACTCCAATATTATAAAAAAGGTGGACCTATACCTATACACCTATACCTATTTGAACTCCTTTACCTATTTTCACATATTTTTCTTTATTCTTTGCGCACCCAGCTGGGCGCGATTTGGTAAGCACAGGGACGATACCCTCACCGTGATTATTCTTGTTTCAACCTATCTATCTGTGAGGTTTGGATTCGTACGCGCACGTGAGCTTGGTATTTTCATTTTCATAATAAAGTTGGCATCGTCTCTCTTACACCTTTATTAGTGTTATCTATAAATTTTAAATCATTAGTATGTATTCCATCATTTGTTATACACCGATTATTACAGGTTAGAAGTATAAAAATACTCTACTACCAAGCCAGAAACCGTCAAAATTTGTTCCTAGTCGATCAATTTATATATGCTAAGACAAAAAAAAAAATGGAATATATTTATATTACGGCGCTCTTGCGATTTAAATTGTTTTGTACAAAACATTCTTTTTATGTACACAGGAACACAAGGTATACCCTGGGCAAATTCAGCTGTGGTAAAAACGTCTGAACGAATATCGACCTACAGGTCGGTACAGGATATTAGTTAAGACACAATACTGCTAAGTCTTACCG
This sequence comes from Parnassius orleans, assembly GCA_029286625.1. Taxonomy (NCBI): domain Eukaryota; kingdom Metazoa; phylum Arthropoda; class Insecta; order Lepidoptera; family Papilionidae; genus Parnassius; species Parnassius orleans. Next base: position 56,508 of record JAGSMP010000664.1, read on the forward strand.
TTTATCCGGGCAGTAGTACACCATCCCTCGAAGAGCTGAACGCTGACGTCATATTCGTATTCTTTTGCAAACCCTTTCATTTGATATCTATATCATAGGGTACATAAAAAACTTAGTTCGCCATCTTTGGGTGTCCACCATATTAGATTTAGAGTGACGTCGTTATATTTTCGTAATTTTCAGTAAACCCTTTTATTTGATACCCACAAAATGGGAAATGAAAATAACTAATCCGCTATCATGCGCGGTCCGATATATTGGATTTAATATGACGTCACTTAGCTAACCATGCATTGTCATCCAAACTAAACATGTATGCTAAATTTTAGCGCAATCGGTTGAGGATAATGGCTTTAAAATTCAGTTGAAAGATTTGACCCTAACAAACAAACATAGCAAGTTAAATAAAAGCTTTTAAAATACATACATGACTGTATCGATATGAATCTAATTCAATGTTTTAATTGTTTAACAAAATTTATTGTAAATACATTTTATTCAAAGTCAATAATAAAACCTCTGTCCCTTTTTATTTTATTTAAGTATTAATTGGGAAGAAGTAAATAAATAAAAATAATTGCATAGTAAGTGTTATTTTTTATATAATATACAGTTGTGGTAGATTAGGGGTACCCAGAAACCGCTAAAAATTTCATAGTACCTACGTGATCAAACTAGTTTGTTCTCCACCGGCAACGAAAAAAGTGTATGAATTTAAAAAAAATCTATATTTAGAAAGGCTTCCATCATACAAGTGCATGTTTTCAAGTCAAAATATTTCGAGAATATGATGTAATGTTAGCAACACACGTTGGGTCAACTTGGAAGTGAGATGAGGCCTGTCACCATTGGGACTTATATTTAGTAGGCTCTTAATTTACATACTGGTATTATATTTTATATATATTCTTTACTTATATATGCCGGGTAGTGGCGGTGTAGAATATCCACTACCTCATATTGTCCCGTGGTTGTCGTAAAAGGCGACAGAGGAAATTGAAACAAGTGAAGTCACTTGTTTTCTCGTCTGCATCGTCCTGATAACAACTCAAACAAAAACAAAAAAAATAATAATAATTAAACTTTTAACAAAAAGTACAAACCGACTTGAAATTGCTAAAAAAGAAGTTATTTATTTGCTACCCTTAGGGGTGGAATTTTTTCTCCAAATTTATACGGGACCACCCTTGATATATGTATAACCTATTTAATAAAAAAAATAATCATTAAAATCGGTTCTCAATCTGCGAAGATATCATATGAAATTCCTTAAACAATAGTCCAATATGAAACTTTTTTCCCTATTTTCCACCCTTGGGGCCTGAATTTTTTCTTCAAAATTTAATGGAACCACCCTTGATGTAAAACCTATTTAATAAAAAATGATACATTAAAATCGGTTCACAATCTGCGAAGATATCGCGTAACATACATACAAAAAAAAACCACTCGAACTGAGAACCTCCTCCTTTTTGAAGTCGGTTAAAACACTGCGGTTGACAATCCGCTCGCCAAGCGTGTCAACTATGGCAAATATCTCCCCTATGAGGCAATCTATGGGGAGGGCTATGTTCGGCAGTGGAGTTTATAGGCTACAATGGATGGATATATTCTTTAGTCAATCAGATGGACTGATGAATAACTTAAGAAATTCAATTAATTTTGCCCATTTATACCAATATCTTCAAGGCAAACTGTTTTAGTTATTGAATAGTCGAGTTGTACGCATAAAATAAGAATGTTCCATGTGATAGATTTATATTTTTTTACTTAGTACGATATGACATGTTAATTGAACTACATATTTTAACGAACTTTCTGAGGGACTAACACATTTAATAAATAATTCGCGCATACACTAACGAAATATACTGCAATGTGTACACCCGTTGTGTGCGTGTGTGACCATCTTGTGTTATTTTTTTAGATTAATGGCTTCTTGAGGAACATGAGTGAAACGTATTCGAAATGGTCAGAACTTATCGTGGGCGGCCAGAGCTATCAGGGCCGCTCGATACTAGGACTGCGGATTAACACACCCGGGAGAAAGGATTCACCTAAGCCGGTCGTCTTTATTGAATCCGGTATCTATACATAATATTCTATGTATTATATGGATTTGCGTACAGCAAAGGAGTTGAATAATTTTTCTATTGTAAATCTTTAGCTGCATCACTAGTTACCATCAGGTGGGATAGTAGTAAAGCTGGTTTGTACCTTTATACTTTGTATAGGCACACCATGTAGCACGAATGGATTGGCTCGACCGGGGTGGGAACACGTTCTCACAGCTCACACTGCTGTGTTAAGTATGGTGAGTGTAGAGAACAGCAGATCTTTTACTTTTGGAAACAGAGGCTTTCAATCTTAGTCCTCAAGGTAACAACGCATGTACATTTTGATTCTTAATCGAGGATAAATGTAGATCTCTATGGGCCACAGCATCCACTAACTATCAGGTGGACTGTGTGTTCGTCGAATAAGGGTGACATTATTCTATAAAAAAACACTGGCTAATAATAGTTAGTTAATTGTGTATATTAAGGTTGTAGCTACTATATTTTAACTCTTCTAAAGAAAACAAGAATTTATTTATCTGTAGTTACATTGTCGCTTAATTTTATAATAGTTACTAAAACATTATTTTTTAAGAAAAGATTCACATGGATTTTATAAAGTATCAGGAGATCATTCTTAGTGGCACAGAACAGGGACAAGAATTAATTCTTCAATATTCATTATTTTTATTGGCTTCAATATTCATTATATTTATTAAGTTGGTAAAACATTTTTTTGAGAAAAGATTCACATGGATTTTTATAAAGTATTAGGAGAAAGAAATCATTCTTAGAGGCACAGAACAGGGACAAGAATTAATTCTTCAATATTCATTATTTTTATTGGCTTCAATATTCATTATATTTATTAAGTTGGTAAAGCATTTTTTTGAGAAAAGATTCACATGGATTTTTATAAAGTATCAGGAGAAAGAAATCATTCTTAGAGGCACAGAACCGGGACAAGAATTAATTCTTAAATTTTCATTATTTTTATTGGCTTTTAAAAGGCAATAAAAAATAATGAGGATTTATTACAAGTAACAGGAAAGTACTAAACTGACCCTGTGACCATTTGAAAGTCGACAGAATTTGTCAGTCATTTACACGGTGAAAAATGTGAAACTTCATTGACTCATTAATTAAATACTTTACGACATTGATTTATCTATACATACAAATAAATAAAATTGAAGTGTCTGTTTGTAATGTTAAACAGCTTTTTACTAAATGCATATGAAAGTATATACGGTACTAATAAGAAAAAACAATTTTTAAAATGTTTTGTCTGTCGGTCTGTCTGTCTGTTTGTTCCGGCTAATCTTCGAAACGGCTGGACCGATTTTGACGGGACTTTCACTGGCAGATAGCTGGTGTTATAAGGAGTGACTTAGGATACTTTTATTTTAGAAAAGGTTCCGCGCAAAAAAATTAAACCCATGAAATCGTAGTAAATTCCACGCGGGCGAAGTCGCGGGGGACAGCTAGTCTATACATATAAAATGCTTTGTCCTGAATTACTGACTGACGGATCAACACACAGCCTAAACCGCTGATCGTAGAGACCTGAAACTTGGAGCGTGTGTTCTTTGTATGACGTAGGCATTCGATAAGAAAGGATTTTCCAAAATTCTACCCCTAAGGGGGCGAAAAACGGGGCAAAGTTGAAAACGTGAACGAAAACGTGATTCCTTGGTCCAATCTACTTCAAATTTTGCATAAAAATTCTTTAACAGAATTGATGGGAGACTTGTTTCGTATTTTATAGAAACACATCGCCTAACGGGGTTAAAAATGGGGTAGATAGTTATTTTGGGGGTGATTTGCATCGAAGTTGATATCAATACGCCTTAGTGCTTTTGATTTAAATAACATTTTATTTTGACACATGTTTGAAAACTCAAAACGTTGAACTCACATAAATGCTTGGTGCAATGCAATACTTACTCTTTAAAATTGGAATGTCAAATATAAAAAAAATATTTAAATCGGATTAGAATTCGAAATTTCAATTTTATTTGCTCTTGGATTATTTGAATGAAAAGCTTACCTTATACCTTGATTTTCCTGCGAAAATTCCTTGGAAATCTCTTAGATTACCTACTTAACGAATATTTGCGATTGCTGTATAATTTGTTTGGAAGTTCATTTTCACTATTTCATTAGAATATTTTGAGTGAAGTTAATTTAATTTTTTTTTCATTTGTTGTTATAATAATTAAATAAGATTCTTTGATTTTGATTTGTTATTGTATAATATAGGTTTTTAGTTTTAATTGTAAAAATATCTGTTTGATGTGTTGTGTATAATAATATAGTTTTCTTTTTTTTTAATATAGTTATTTAGTTAGTTAGTAGTTTGTCTTAGAAGTTTAATTTAGTGTGTATTGTTTTTCGCGATTTTCTTATATTTATAAATTTGTCTGTGCCTATTTTTAAAAAATGGGAGCAGAGTTGGTTAACATCAATGAAATTAATAAACCTTATTTGTACCAATAGTGGAGATGGCGCATTCCTTTTCCGTACGCTTCCTTATTTGTTGCGCACACAAGAACGTCAATCGATATTCGTAAAAGAAATTGTGCGTCTTGTGACGAACAATGGGATGAATTTGCTGTTATGTCTCATGACCGTCAGGGCAACAATCGTGGGACAAAAGAAGAGTATACATTAGATATGTTACAACACTCTACATATGGCGGTTTCTGCGAGTTAGTTGCAGCCGGTCAAATATATCCATTTGTATTTCAAGTGTACTGAAATAGCAACCTGTATGCCAAATTTGGTACAGAAGACCAACCCATCAAAAGGTTATGTTTTTTCCAAGATCTTTCTAATGGTCACTTTGATGCCTACGCTGATGCCGATGGAGATAATAAAACTGATGAGCGTCCAATAGCTAAAAAACGACGCATTGAAATGGCTGTATCTCTGACGTTTACTCAACCTTCACCAATTTCTAATGTTGTGCAAGACTTTCATTCGCCTATTTATACAATTAATGCATCTGAATGTGAGTCAGATTTAAGTTCTTCTTTGTTCACGAATAATTGCATAGAATCTCCAACATTCACTACCCAAGAGTCAGTCTAAAATGAAATTAGTTTGACAAATAAGTCACAATAAAATAAGGCGAAGAAACGCAGGGCTAGGGTTACCAATGTGGTAAGGGTTTATGAACCACAGCATCTTTGTATTTTATTATACTTATATATTTTATAATTTTGCTGACATTTAAAATAGATACGAGTGAAGCAACACACAGGGGCGTTGCCGATGCACTGCGTCGTCGCAGTGCTATGATTTTGACGCATTGAGAGCCACACGGCCACACGGGCACATGAGTAAAAAAACCATACCGCGGGTGTCACTACGAAACGTCAATTACTACGATGACGCAACGCGACATTAGCCTAATGACAGGGTGCGAACCGCGAACTCAAAAGGTCGTGGGTTCGAATCCGACTACTGTCGTAAACCACACCTAACACAAGCATTTAAAGTTAACCAGGAGTGGCTAAAAGGAAAATTAGTAATGTTAATAGCATTGCCAAAATATTTTTTTAATAAAATTAAAAAAAACGCAGAGACGCTGTTGACAAACGTTTGCGCATTGCCGCTCCAGCGACGCATCACATCATCGCTCCCCGCTTCGTCTCTCTGCTTCCCTTGTCTCATACAGCGACGTTGAAACTCACCGTGTAGCATCTCATTAAGATTTGACACAACGTTACCACTTAGGCGTCGCAACGCACTGCCAACGTATCGTGTGGTCTAGCTCTAAATTGTGTTATTGCGTAATAAGACTACTCCATTCTTATGCCTATTTTTTCACAAATAATTTAAATGATGCTTGCCTCAGTTTATAAAATGCTTCCTAACACGATCGCTAATGACAATTCTCTTTATTGCAATAAAAAAGGAATATCTTTAAATTTAGTATATGGGGTTTACAAGTTTGACGTATTTATTGTAATCATCATAATAATCTAGGGTAATCATATTATATGACGTATTAACATTAGTGGACTATCATAATAATTTTGTAATTTACAAAATACTTTTCTCATTTTTAGGATCGTTTTTGGAGGAAAACTGTGTCGGGATTTGGCAGCAGATGTTTTGGTGCAGACCCGAACAGAAACTGGAAATATAATTGGGGACGTAAGTCTAATTTAAATGTAAATACTATTATTTGGTATATAATATGTTCATTCTCCCCTATAAAGTTGAGATGGAGGCATATAAGAATCCATACCCCCATCATCTCCACACGTGATGTCTTAAGAGACAACTTAGGCCTAAAGGCCATGAAATGTGGAAAACTTATCCATGGCTATGCAAAAGGCCATGAAATCTGGAAAAATTCATGGCCTCCGATAAATAATGTTATAAGTTCTTCTCTTGTATTCATATCCGATGTAAAATACCGACACGGGAAGTAGTGTCAAACGTGAGAAAATGCGGTCGAAAATCTGCCTCTCAAACATAGTAATTATTAATTAATTACGACAAAGAATATATCAGCGGATTCCAGCTGTAGACTTTTTAGGAATTGAGAAGTGGTTTCTCTTACATTCTCCACTCAGAATCCAATACCCATATCATCTCGCGGGTGCTTATGAAGCGAGAGATGGGCAGCAGCATCTTCTTGATATCAATACCAAACAATAAAAAAACTGCAGTTGATAACCCGCCTGCTAAGCGTGACGTGATCTAGAGCAAATTAGCCCTCTATAGGCAATCTATGGAAAGATATTAAGCAGTGTACTTTTGATAGGCTGTAATAAATGAATGATAAATAAATTAATAAATTAATTTTATTGACATATAGATTTAACAAGAGTATCCAAGAACAGTGAGATGAACAATGTTCAAGAAAAGATATACAAATATTTTTTTCCGTTGGACCCCAAACTAGAATAATCCTGTATTTTGGGGTCCGAGAAATGTTGAAGTTAATAAGTAGGAAGATATGGATTCGAGCTTGTGTTTTTTATGTATGTAGACCTTAATATTTCCGAAAGTAACGTTGTTCTTATTGATTTAAAAATTTCATGAACATCGAAGGTAGGTTAAACGTAGTTGTTGAAGGCAATGCATGCAAAATATGAGTCAATCCTGAAAATTAATAATTATCATGTAGCCTTATTAGGGGTATGGGTTAACAAACGAAATCAAATTCCATAATTCAGTATTCGAGTAATTTAAGCCAAACTGCGGTTTCCGATACATAGCGATATTACGATCTCGATTCCGCTAGACGGCGGGTGTAGCACCAATAGTGCAAACTCATAGTATATTAATTAATAAGCATTACTCGAAATCTTTAGATTACAAGTAATTTAGACGCCACGCCGTCATTATAATAAAAAATAACGTTACGTAAAAGTTTTATCAAACCTTTTTGTTATCTAAAATTATTTTTTTCCAGAATATTCGTCATCGAATAATCCTTGTGACTATACATACGCCGGATCACAACCATTTTCTGAAATAGAGACCCGTACTTTATCGTTATACATTGAGAGTATAAGCAACTTACTGGCCTATATCAGTTACCATTCTAATGCGGCGATGTTATTAGTCCCATATTCAGACTCTACTGAACATATTGATAATTACGACGATTTGGTAAGTCTTATTTTTTTACCCAACTGCTCCAGTAGGATGATAATGTATTTCGAATGTATGTATTTCTATTTATTTGAAATCCCTTGTAGCCTAAATGGCTTGATGGATTTTAACATATGGGGTGTCGTAAGATTTAATGTAGTAGAAGTGACATAGGGTATATAATATTTAAATTTTTAACATAAATTGAATTTAGTTAAGACCATAAAGAAGTACCTACGGCCTGGTTACAAAGCTTGACGGATCACATCCGATGGGGTAGAAAAGTTTTCGAGGTATAGCTTCGTACTGGTAAGCAATTGGGAGATAAGAGTACAGGGCGGTCTCTAAACTCCCCTAACTGGTAAAATGTAGTATATTTGAGGATATTACTTGTTAATATAGTAGATGACGAAAATATAAAAGGGTGTACGCACGTTTGTTGCCGTCACTCCATTTATTGAAAGTATGTTCACTGACCTGGTAAGGCATGTAGAAAGGCAAGACATGCAAGTGGCTCTACCATATTTTATGATATTCCTCCAGGGAACGCTTATGTTCTGCAGTGGACTAGTTAGTGTCTATTATGATGGAAAGTGATTACGGAAAAAATCAAAAAGATGTCATGGCTTTCATTAGATAAAAATGTCTACATAAACTATCACCTGTCTTCCCATTTGATTTTATTTTTATTTTTATAAACAAATGACCAACGAATTTAGAGTAATGGTTAGTGGCCTCTGCAGCCCATGGACACCTGCAGCCAACTTCGAGCAAAGAAGGCTACAAATGCGTTGTTACTAAGGACATTTTCTACCTTTTAGGCACAGTAGTGTAAACTCCAATTTGGGTGTAGAAAAGGTAATAAGATGGTTTTGAATCATCCATCTGCTTGCAGATTTTTAAATTTTAATTCCAATTATATAAATAATCGTAGTATATTAAAGTATAAAAGATTTTCCATCTTTATTGTCCCTTGCCTTTGATATTACATGTATCCTTTTATTTTCATGAACTTATCGCAAAGGCGGGCGGGTACAGGCAGATAAAGGTGATGAAAAAATTTAGTATGGTTAGATAAAATAGTCCAACGCCTCTGTTTTTGTGCGATGCTTCCATTGCAATAAATTTATTGAGACATTTTTCTGACAAAGACACGTTCAAAGTTGAGATAAAGCGACGTGACAACGTGATTAAACTCTAAAATTAAATACCTAAAAGTTAAAAAGCAGTATAATTACAGTCTCTGAGGCATTCCATCTTGGTCGTCTTTTTTCTTAGAATGTGGCTGCATGTGTATATGGATTACAGTAACCACTTATCATACAAAATTTTATTATTAAAAAGTAACAACTCACATACTGTCCATTGCTAGGGAAAGCTCTCATGTAAAATTTACGCAAAGTTATTGGTCGTGTTTACGTGAATTTAATTGAGAATGAAAATTCAGATGCGACATCGCCCTGAGGATTTGATGAAATGCTTCTTTGCCAGTAAAAGGGTCTCTGGTTCGCATCTTGCATTAATGAAAGACAGCATCTTTATTCTGCTGTTGTCCGTATTCAGCTGCATTTAGGAAAGAGTAGGCTCTTTCCTTGAATATATAGTCGTATCGGGCAACTGTTAAAATTACTGTAGTAGTAGTATCACTTATTGAGTTTTTTTATCAAGTAGTAATTTTTAGTAGTATTCCGTTTCAGGAAGTTACGTAAGGTTTTAGGAAAGTACGTATAGCCGTTGGTCCTGCTCCTGATCACTTTCTGGTCGTGTCGGTTTGCCGTTCCATTGGATAAGGAGATTGAGAGAATAGAGAGTGCACATGTTCTTGTGCGTGCACTCGTGTGCTATAATCCTATTCTGTGCAAACTTCTAGTATCCAACATGACCAAAATCAGTCACGACGATGAAATTAAAATTTTAATTTTTTTACAGATTCAAGTAGGTAAAACTTCTCTTGATTATGGATATAAAGTCAGCAAGAAGAGATATATGAAGGTCCAGTACCGCTGCTGAAATATTGTGTAAGAATGAAATACTTTTTATTCAAAAGAAAATCCTGATGACGCTGTTTGGTATGGCAGCGTTGTCAATCAGACAACCAATGATTGATTGTCTATAGAGCACAATTCTCTGGTAACAATGCATGGCATGCCACTGCCTGGGGCCGTTAGCTTATACTCATCTCTACCCTTGGCAAGTGGAACAGCCAATGTTACTGTGTTTAATAAATGACACTGTATAACAAAACTTCACTTCAGTCCCGGCTAACGACATCTGGTGAATGGAGATTATTAGCCATTAAAATGACTTTCTTTACCAAAACGCTATTTTTATATATATAATTTTTTAAATATAATTTAAATGTATATTGCATTTCGCACTGTTTGAATTTATTTGGCCGGTAATCGAGTAAGCCTACATTCATAAAGCGTAACGCATTCTTTGGAATTCAAGGTACCGCCCTGCCTTTGTTCTACCACAGATTTTCTTATTTCCTTCATTCTTCACTCATATTGGTTGAGTCAACAGCTCGACATGTGCCTTTCTCGTTTCAAGGATTTGCCTTAGTCGTCACACTTGGCAGGCGGTTTATCATCTCAGTACCAGATATCTCACACTTTGAAGCTGCCCCGCCAGTCTGGTAATTGTACGCCTGGTGTAAAGGAGACAGTTATACCTCTATCTAATGGTGTACAGATCTTTTACAATTTTCTATATAGAATGATGTATTTTTGACCCCATCACCATACGGCGGTTCATAAAACTGTTCTCTCATTGCTCTATATTTTCACAGACAAAGCTTCAGGCGGTAGTATGGACTGGGTCCGTTACACATTAGCCACTCCTCTAGTGTACACGTACGAGTTGCGTGGCAACTCTTTCCATTGGCCTCCATCCAGAATATACGAGCAAGGGATGAAGTTACGCAAATGATATTAGGACTAGCTACAGAGGCTCAGAAATTAGGATATTATTGAAAACTAGTATAAGAACAATGATAATTAAATATTATATTATAATTTGTAACTTTTGTTTGGTTTTGAACGAAGGTCTCAAATTATTTCCCCAGAACGATTCCGGTCACACTTGAAATGTGATAATATTCATTACATAAATTATTATATAAAATATTTGTACAGAGTTATCAGTCTTTAACTCCAACCCCATAAATTTTACATGATATCCTTTTATAAACTTTCTGTACATCATATTTGCTATATGATTTTCAGTATTAAGTAAGAAAAAAAACAAAATAATTAATTAAGTTAAAGTTTCGATTATATTACAAACTGATGCTAAATTTTGTAACAAAATGCATCGTGGTTAGAATGTTGTTTTAGTAAAATATTTAAGCAAAATATTTAAATTTTGCTGAAATATTTTAAAAACTTTAATGACTTTTAATAAGATAGGTGAAACGATCAAAACTTTTATGTACTGATTTACCATATGGTCGGCGGTGTAAAAATCCATCGTGGAAAAACCTAAACAATTCAAAGGATTCTTGAAAAATCAGCCAACTTGCATTGTAGTAGCGCGGTGGACTTTACCTGCTAAAATTCTTCAAAGGAGTAGATACGCAGGGACAATTAAACAATACGTGAATTATTAAAATTTTCTCTGGGAATGAGATTGCTACAAAACTATTTAATGAAAAAACTCGGTTTCGTGGTATTTTCTCGAAGAACAAAGGCATCGTAGAGCAAGCTGTGATAAGACTCAAGCAAGTGATAATATCACTTAACTAGACTAACTGGACTGAAAACAAAAGATAATCAATAATGTTTATTTTGACGAGATAATTTGTCGTAATCTCCCGAACGCCGCGCAGTCGAATTGAAACGTCGATTGATCTCCAATCCTCCTGAAAACTTGTCCTAGGTAAACATACTCGTCTTCAACTTTACAGATATAATTTTAAGACCTAATCATTGGGAAGTACTATTTAGGTCATTGAGCATCATAGTGCTAAGGTCCTCCAGCGATTTTGCCATAATATATATATACAACTCTGTGTAAAAGTATCAGAATATGTCAATAAAAGACCCGCGTAAAGAGGTCGTTCTAATTTTTTACTGCATGTTGGTAGCACTGTTTTGATTTAGCGCGCAAAGTTTGAGCAGGATCTGTCATTTAATTTGTTTTAAACTACACTTTTTGTTGGTCATAGTTTGAGTTATCGGCGATTTTACAATGGAAAATATTGTTGAACAAAGAGTGTGCCTTAAATTTTGTGTTTCGAATGATATTTCATGTGTGAATCACTAAAAATGTTGCAAAATACCTACGGCGAATCGTGTATATCGAAAACAAGGGCTTATGAATGGTATAAGGCTTTTAGAAGGCCGAAGTAGTAGTAGACTTGCCTCGTTCTGGTAGACCTTCAACCGCTACGACCAAAGAAAACATCGACAAAATCAAAGCTGGTGCTCGAAAATCGACGTGAGTCTGAGAGGTTGGCTGGTGGTGAACATATCTTTTAAGTCCGTCCACAACATTCTCATTGACATTTTGGCATGAAACGCGTCGCCGCTCGACTAGTTCAAAAGCTCAATTTTGTTCAGAGCGCAGCGAAAGCATGTCGCTGAAGACATGGTTTCGAGCTTCTACGGATCCGACCTTTATGAGAAGTATAATAACTGGCGACGAGACATGGGTTTATAGTACGACATGCAAACAATAACAGTCTTCAGAATGGCGTCTCGAAAACGGCCGAAACCCAAAAACCGCGGCAAAGTCGCTCCAAAATCAAGTGATGCTGACAGTTTTTTGACTACCGTGGTGTGGTTCCTCCGAATTCCTTCCAAAGGAGAAACAGTGAATAAAGAATATTATTTAGGCGTCATGGAAGCGTTTGCGTGAGAGTATCCGCCAAAACGTCCAGATTGTGGCAACACAACTCATGGATGCTGCACCATGATAATGCACCATCACACACACATTATAGTGAAAGTTTTTGTAGAAACATTCAACAAAAGTTCTCGACCAAGCACCGTATTCACCTGATATGGCTCCGTCTGACTTTTTTTTCCCAAGTTAAAATTACCACTTCGAGGAAAACGTTTTGAGTCGATAGAAGCCATAAAATTCGCTGAATGAGCTAAAGGCCATACCGCAAATAGCCTATGAAAAATGTATGGAAGACTGGGTGAAGCGTTGGAGATGTTGTTACAAGCGATGGGGCCTACTGAAGCGATAAAATAAATTAGATGAATAATTTGTATTTTTGTTTTATTGACAAATTCCCGATATTTAGTACACAGAATGTATATATACTGGTAAGCAAAGTTTAGGACGATTTCCCGATATACGATTGACAACCTGATAAGAGATGCAGAAAGTCGATGGTTGCAGGTGGCTCAAGGCTGTGCTTTGGCAATCCATGGGGAGGCGTATGTTTGGCAGTGGACTTGTTATCAGCTGGCCATAAATTCCATGGCACATCGCAATTTGTTAATATTCCTAGTATGAGGAAATCTATGGGAAAGGCTGTAATAGTAGTGGTAATGGTAATAGAAGTATTAATAAATCAGTTAATTATCTTATAAGACCTACCCTTAAAATTATAATGAGATTTCATAAACGAGTTAGTATCCTACCTATTTCTGCCACCGAGTAGTGTTCAAATTCAAATTGTTTGCACTGCTGTGTTCCGATCTGAAGTGAATAGAGAGCCAGTACATTTACAGGCTGTCAGGAATCCCGACTAGGTCCTCAGAGATGATAACCTGTCTGTAGTTACTCCTCATCCTTCTTTGGTTGAAGTTGGCTGCAGGTGTCATGGTAAGTGATTTACCATCGGGTGGACTGTAAGTTCGTTTGTCAATTCAGTTTTTTAAAGAAATACTACTTAAGCTAAGTTTTTGAATTATTTAACCTAAAAATATCATCTTGAAAATACAGAACTTACTCTTTTGATCCACCGTAGGTCATGGACCATTGCAAGAATTCGTAATTTAATCAATTTCATTAAATTGAAATAAGTACTATTGAAGACCATGACTGATTGTGCTCTGTTCTATAATTATATCCGTTTTCTTGAAACTTTTTAGGTTTATCAAATTAAATTAATTGCTTCTGGTCTTATTACTTTATTTTCGGAAGTAAGAGTGATGATGATGCATACTCATATACAGTACCTGGTGGTAAATGGATGCTGTTACACATTCAGCTGTCATCGATTAAGAATAAAAATACAGATACGTTATCATCTTTAAGGAAAAAATGGGAATGCCTTGTGTCAGGGTCAGGGTCAAGTTTTTGATTTCTCTTATATATATAATATATATATTCTTTAATATTCTTTAATATTCGTCAAATACTGTTAAATACCGTGTGTCAGTCAATCAGGCTAGACATTTTATCACATATAGGAAGGCGACAACAAGTTACTCTTTCTGTTATTGTGCGAATACGCAATATAAACAGAAAAGCTTAAAGTAATACCTATATATGTCCCTCTGCTGGGCACAGGCCTATCATTTCTGCATTGCGGCCTTCATGCAGCAATTAATCCGCGACGCCGTTCCATTGCATGCTGACGTACTCCACATGTCCTCGAAATATTTTTTCCCTAAAACATGCAGGTTTCTTCACGATGTTTCTATAGAATAAATAAAAAATATGTTAAGATAGGCTTTGAATGGTCGAACCCAAGACACATAGTGGGTGAGCTATGAACCATATGTCAGCTATGAGTGGTTAGTCACATTCTGTTTTGGAAGAAAGGAAAAAACAAAACTGATTAGAAATAGAAATAGAAAAATATTCATTATAAGTATAAAATAAAAATAATACATACTGAAAGTTTTTTAAGATTTATTTAACAGTGGTTCGTAAAACCTTTGTCTTGGAAAAACGTTTTGCTAACAGTTTATTAATATGGTAATCTGTGTTCTAAAATTATTTATCACATACATTTTATATTATAAAAGATTGATTAATCACCGCATTCCCAGCTATTATTATCCTTGTATTACTTTACCCTTTTTATTTTATACGATCTTCTATAGACAAACTTTTTTAATTTCTGCGATATATCAAATGTATCATTAATACATTTAATAAAATACTGAAACATTTAAAGAAAATCCCGTTGAAAGATATAATATGTGTTATGGCTTAAATGGAAGTTTAAATCTTCATTAAAATATAAGTTTAATGGAGTCTTACCCAACGAAAAGAAAAAAAACGTATTTATGTAGTAGTACGTTATATAGTAGAGTGACGTAGGACATAGGTAGAGTGACACTGTGGCGTACAAATGAGGGCTCGACCGGAAAAAGACCACGCTCTCTAGAACCGGATCCCTTTTACTGGTAATGAGGCATTTCATTTTAGTCCTCAGTGGTGACAACGCATCTGCGTTTGATTCTTAATTGAAGATGGGTGATGGGCAACAGCGTGCATTTACCATTCAGGTGGACTGCGTGC
Source organism: Parnassius orleans (assembly GCA_029286625.1). Taxonomy (NCBI): domain Eukaryota; kingdom Metazoa; phylum Arthropoda; class Insecta; order Lepidoptera; family Papilionidae; genus Parnassius; species Parnassius orleans. The sequence goes on from JAGSMP010000664.1 coordinate 71,612, forward strand.
TCGTTAGTCACCCCTATCTATAAAAATACTTTAATAACAGTGCTTGCAGTAATTTTTTCCGAAGCAATTTTTGATAAACCTTCGTTTCAATATTCGGTATCGGCGGATAATTCCTTAGAGAAATAGTTTTTTCGGATTCGTCAAATTTCCAATATTTCTCCTAAAAGGAATGGGAAATATAAATGTTACCAAAACGCATCTATCATGCTCCCCGTGTCCCTCGGTATTGCCACCAGATAGGTAAATGAAAAATGAAAAATATTTTTACTACTACGTTATAATTCGTAGTGATTTCTTTTTTAAATATTTCTCGAGGGCAATCCTTTTAAATTTTGTTTTCTGTTCATATTTCTATAAAAATATAAAATACTCATTTGTTCAAATTCTTAAATCTTTACACAGATGCTTTGAAATGTTGACATAACGTTGCATTAGAATAGGCGCGTGTTTCTATATAATATACATACATACTTTTTGAACCACAGCTAGTATGAAACAAAGTCCTTAAAACCTCTATTTTCTGATGTAAAAAAAATGATGGCTCAGTAGCACACTGGCGAAACGTTTAGTTGCGGCGCTGGGAGCTGCGAGTTCGAATCCTGCACGAAACTAGTATTTGTATGGCCTGAAAATAATTATTCCTTATCTGGATGTTTGCTCATGCTCATGTACATACAAATTACGTATGTAAAAAGCATTAACAAAACAGGGGAAATTCCTATTTTGAGAACACTTTTTTTTAAATTAAAATTAGAACAGCTTGATGTTATATGCTTATAATCCACTACCCCATGTCACGCCGTTGGTGACGTAAGAGGCGAGAGAGGGAAATGAAACAAGATGAGTTGCAGCATCTTCCTGTTATCAACTCAATATCCTTTGAGCTCATAATCTTTTGAGGTCTATGGATTTTTGATAGACTGTAATGAAAAAATTATAATAGAAATGGATGTCATTTGTGTTGTATGATGCCGGCATAAGAGACTCCATGTCTTCATTTCATTCCGTTGATGTCATAACAGGCGAGTGGTCTTCTTCTTCTTTATCAGTTCTAACAAGTCCACAGGGGATGGGATTAAGGGGATGGCGATTAAGGCAAATCCTCCCCATAACGAGAAATTTGAGTTGTAGTCAGATGTCTTCATCAGATATACATTTGATGCAGACATTCTGACTCCTCTCTAACAAAGATTGAATTGATCGGTAGTTGTCAAAAAAAAGTTGTACAAATTGACTTTATATTATTATTATTATGGGGTATTATATAGTATCTCATCTGGTTGGGCTGAATAAATATTTTAAAGGAAATAATAAATAAACATAAATATATATTTAATATACTAACATAAATAAATAAATAATGCATAAATAAATAAATAATACATAAATAAATAAATAATACATAAACAAATAAATAATACATAAATAAATAAATAATACATAAATAAAAAGCAACCAGATGGAAACCCTCGGCAGGGAGACCAAGCAGCCGAGGTTAGGGGAAAGGAGAGAAACCGGCGGACGATGCGGGCGGTATCGAGGAGCACCGCCTTCTGCATTTGAGCTTGGGCGGTCCGTCACGGAGTCCCAGTCGCCTCAGATGACCCGAGAGGCTGACTGGGATTAACCGTTCGCAGAGACGACTACAGGTATAATTTCGGTCGGCAGTCCACCCGTCGGTCACCTCGTGAGCCAGGTCCAGAATTTTGTTCGCTTATCTGTTTCGGCTTTCACGAGTTCTCGTCATATGGAATGGTGATGTCGACCAAAAATATATCTTGACTGTGCCCGTCCATCAGCACAATATCAGGCTTATTCGCAAGAATAGTCCTGTCTGTGATGATGGCCGGTCCCAGTGAAACCTGGCGCGATCATTTTCAAACGGCTTCCGGCAAGTACTTGTAATACGGCAATTTCCGTCCACGAGACCGTATTTCAAACGAGCTCCTGGTGTAAATTCTGGCTACTAAGTTGTGCCTGTGCAAGTACTCAGGTTAAAGCGCCGAACAACCGGAGATGACATACCTAAGTGACTCACCGGGATGGCGACAAGCTCAACAGATGTCGACGGTGCCATCCTTAGGATGTATCTCCGATAGTTGTTGGTCTTAATAACCTGATCCTGTATCGCATAGACAAAACCCTCGGTTTCCCCAAGAGGTCACCAAAACAGCAGCCAGTGGAGGAGGCAACTGTGTCTACGAAGGCACATGTAGAGGAACCTCCGTGGAGCTCCTTCTTCCATACAGTCTCCCGGTCGGAATGCTATGTGCCGGGTCTGCCATTGCTCGTTGGCTAAGGATAGAGGTAAGTCCTTTATCACAAGAAATGACGTCCCTGTAGAATGGATCATCCGATCTCGTCAGAAAGTAATTACAGGCTGCACTTCTGCGATTATGCATGGTAAGCGCGCTTAAAACCACGCCCACCATGTTTCGCAGCAGTACAGCCTCATCGACGATCTCGGGTGATGCATCCTATGGGACGTCATAGTGTAGTGCGGGCTTTTCTATCGGGCGTTAAGTTCAGTTTGAGTCCACCTAGTATTATGCCAAAGGTATATATGAGAACAGGCATGACTAACCGTTATATGCGTGTGTCTTATTCACACCGGACAAAAGGCTGTTAAGCACTTTGGTCAAGCGTGCATAAAACATATCGCAAACTGACTGCTTCATACCCGCCTCATCGATACCGATGCTCTGTGACATACCCAGGTATCGGTATGTTTCAGCCTCAGAAAGGGTCCTTATGTTGATGGGCATAGATAAGTCTATGCCCTCAGAGTTAACAACCCTTCCTTTCAACATGGAGGACCGCACACTTATCCGTCCCCAGCTCCATTCTGATAGAATTACTAAAATCACAAGTGATGTTTAGCAATTCCATAAGATGGGAGCGGTTGGAGGCGAATAACTTGAGATCATCCATATAGAAAAGGTGGGTCACTTTTGTACCTCCTTTCCGAAGCTGAAATCCTCCCAGAGTCCTCCAGTAATGTACTGAGAGGGTTCAGGAGAAGCAAACCAGATTGGACTCAAACAATCGCCTGGAAGATACCCTTCTTATCCTTATGTGGCTTTCCGCATCCGTCATCCGCTCGCCTAGATGACAAAGGATTGCGTTTCATTGCCCCATACACTGCCGGAAGTCTCTAACTGTACAGTCAATCTTGTACAGCTCGAGGACCCTCTTTAGCCATGTATGGGGCACCGAGTCAAATGCCTTTTATAGTCTATCCAGGCGGCGGAAGTTCCGACGGTTGCGTTTAACCACTTTGCCAATGACCGCGTCAATGAGGAGTGGTTCCTTGGTTCACGACCACCGCCCGACATCCATTTTGAGCGCGCGACATCACCTGATTTAAATCCAGGTGACGAATGATTCGCGTACTCAAAATGGATGTCAGTATCTTATATGGTGGGTAGACACGTAATGGGGCGGTATTTGCTAGGTCTGTGGAATCATGGTCTTTAGGAACCAAATGAGTGATCCCAGTAGTGAAGAGGCTCAAGAGCGACTTTTGGTCGAGAGCCTCTTGAAACTGTCCGGTAAGTACAGCGTGACACACCACGAACCCCTTCAGCCAGTAGTGATGCAGTCCGTCGAGTCGGACTTTTCCAGTTCGGGGCCCTACGGACCGCCTCAGCTACGTCATCCGGCGTTATGATGACGGGTCCGCCATGCAACACTCGCACACTGACTCGCCACAACTTCCGTCCAGGCCCTCGCTGTGGTTTACGGGCTCTGACCACAGGCCGCGCCAGAATGCGATAGTGTCGGCCTGATTCGGTGCTGGGCCCGTTCCACGTACCATTGGTCGCTCAATGACTCATAGAGCCTCTTCTGATCACTCTGGAAGAGACGATTCTGGTTGAACCGTCTTGACCTCTCGGTATATCGCCGAATCCGCTTTCCCCAAGCAGCGATTCTCTGCTTCAGGTCGTCTATGCGCTCCGTCAGTTTTGCGTTATATCCGGCTGGGACAAACTGACATTTGTCCCAGCAAACGCCATCCTGACGGTGCGCACAATTCGGCCTATTATTGCCCGACCTGAAGCTTATCAGTCTGCCGATGAGGGCCCTTGCCTTTGCGATACGGTCCTCAATCCTTCTTCTCCAGGCTGGGATAGCGCTACTTTGACCAGTAGCACGTCCAGACGTGGAAGTTTGGCACCAACAATGCGGCAAACTGCCAAAGCGGCGCCAAAAGTATTGAGTCCGTATCGCAAAGGTCGGCTGGTTTCAAATAGGTTGCCAGCAATGGGTTCAGGGCCGTCACGACATCCGATTCCGCTTGCTTAGGGTTATGCGAGGAAGTCGCGGTCGATTTTCGAGAGGCGTACTGCGCGTTTCCACAATCGCCTCTTCAATGTACTCCTCATTTGCTCTAGTTCTGGTTCCTGGGCGATTGTTTCATCATCGTCTGAATCAACCACAACTGGGGATTCACAGCGGCATCCACGTGTGCGGGTTGCTCTGCAACTTGTGGCCGCATTCACAGTCGTAATATTTTCATCCGATGAGGAAACAGCCTCACGTCGTAGCCGTTCGAGTTCGGTGCCATCAAATATGTTTGAGCGCAAGATATACGAACTCGGTCTGCCAGTTTTGCTCGGTGACGGTTATAGATGGCTCAGCTCAGCAAAAAGTCGATGCATCCTAGCCCGGTACGCAAAACCAACTTCTCCCTTTCGCCCTAAAATACGCCCGCAATGCGTTGCTATTCATTTGAATTGTCCATCGCATGCGGCGTATCCTCAGTGGCGGTGCCGATTGCTGGGCCCGCAAAGACCCTGCCGACACCAAGCCAGCTGGTGGGGATGATGGATGTGGTGGCTGCTGGGTGGTCGTGCGGCTCCTCGTGATCGGCTGGCGGTTCGCATGCTGTCGCGTCCAGCGCCAGCTCCAGACGCGCCCTGGCGACCTCCAGGCAGCGACCCTTTGCGCGTATTTCTGAGTTCCATCATCCATATAATGGGCGTCAGTTAACAGGAGACGCCCAGACCCGCACCGTTTCATGGTGAGAACATGTGCACAAGCGGGCCTTTGCACCTTCAGTTTTGCCGAGGCACGGCACTAACACCTCATGGCCAGGCGCTGACTGACTGCGCGCTGACGGCAGTTTGTCACATAACCGTTACGTCAGCGGGCGATGGGTCGCCCCTACGCCTTTATTATTATTATTATTTTAGAATAAAGGTGTCAAATGCGCCTACATCCACCTGATGGTAGTGGATGTTGTGGCCTATGAAAAATACATCAATGCTCTTTAAGAATCAAACTGCATATGCGTTGTCATACCCTTGAGGACAAAGATGGAATGCCTTGTTTTCAGTGAAAAGAGTCTTCAGTTCTCTATATTCACCATTAGAAACACGGCATTGTTCTGCTGTTCATAGTATTCTGCTAGGCAGATCTACCGCATCGAACCGACCAATTCGTGATACAGCCATAATAATATAGCTGCAGCGTGGTTCCAACGTAAAAAATATGTTTGTATGTTTCGCGATATCTTCGTCAATTGTAGACCGAATTTGATGTTTTTTGTAGTAAAGAGGTTATATTTTGGAGTAGTCACATATCATCATTACAGCCCTTCACAAGTCTACTGCTGAACGTAGGCCTCCTCAAAGTGCCACAAAGCACAGTCCTGAGCCACCTGCATACATCGACTTTTGCATGTTTTAGGTCATCACTCCATCTACCACTCCATCCAGGTCCTCACTCCATCTAGTGGGGGCCTTCACTTCATCTACCGGTATGAGGCTGCCACTCGAGAACCTTTCTTCCCCATCAGTTGTCGGTTCTTCGAGCAATATGGCTGGCTCTTTGCCACTTCAGCTTACTTATCTGTTGAGCTATGTCGGTTACTCTGGTTCTACTGCGGATATCCTATTTAAAGTCTATCACGCAGAAACCCTGAGCATAGCCCTCTCATAACTCACTGAGCGATCTTGAGTTGCCTTATATGGCCAGCAGTGAAGGACCACGTCTAAGTGGTAGTCACATACATTAGACCATTAGAGAAAAATGCTGATTTATGCGTGGAAAATGAGGATGACTTTTAGCATTATAAAGCAGTCGCAGTTATTATACCAATAAAATGTGTATTGCTATAAAACTGCAAAATCAAGTGTAAACAACAATTAAACTTATATAACATCTACAATATGGAATAGTCTAGAATGGTCTTTAGATATATATATTTTTGTATTACAATATAGTGAGTTAGAATTACGTAATAAATTGAAAGCATTAGAAATTAATTCAGCCTTTTAAATCATCAGTATCAGCAAATATTAATTCATCCCTTTAAATCAATTTCAACAAAAATGTAAAATAATTGTCTGTATAGGCTCACAGTTGGATGCATGGCTTCATATTTTGAAAGAGTAATTGAAGCACACTAAAATACTGCTTCAATCGAGTTAGCAAAGCAATTCCAGAAGGGTAAAATAAAATTTGTTTCATGGAAATATATTTTATTCACACTGTTTAAATTTTACATTGTTACACTGTCGATATACTTCATATCGTAATTTTGGAGTGAAAAATGACAATGTTTGTTCAAAAAATTATATCTTTGTAGCCGTTTAATAAAAATAAAAAAACACTTAATTGTCATTAGAATTACAGTTGTATATTATATGATGTGTTACTTACAAACACCTGATGGCAGAAATATTTTAAACGTTAGATTCATATAAAAAAAATATGGCCAAAGAATGATATGACGCCTGTACGTACAGATAAAAACTTTACTTTTCAAATAGAATTTAAAACTTTTATGACCCATGAACCGATTGAATTTTTTTATTAGAACAGCATTTAAGATGGTAGTTTTACTTTGGAAGGCAGACCGGCATTTGCACTGCCAGAGCTCTCGCAACTTTGATGCAGCTCCCTGTCGACGGTCTGGTGATTTGCGTCTAACATAGCTTATCTGACATTTCATAGTCGCCTCTACGTACGTACGTACTACGTAGTCGTCGATACCATCGGAGCAAAACGGAGAGATGGATATTCTTAGGCTGTCACCACACGAATTGAAGGAACTAGATCATCGTCTACTAAATGCGGTAAGTGAAACAGTTGGACAGAAAATTTGAATTTTATTTTTACTTGTTAGAAAATTCAAAAAAGAAAGATTTTAAAGGTGTATATTTGAAAGGGATGGATCTCAAGCTTATGTAAAACAATGTATCAAAGTATATAAGCAAAATTATTACGTAATGTTAATCAAAATGAATGTTATTTTTAAAATGGAGTTGAGAGGTTGGCGTTATCAGTTCTCTGTTAATTAAACATTAAAAGAAATTAATGAGCGCTCTAATTAGTAAGTCTTTTGGCATGGTAATTATATGACAGAATATTTTTATAAATATTTTTTACAGTGCTTTAAATTCAACAATTGTAAAGGAGTACTTTTATAGAAACGATTTTTTACGTTATCTTTGAAATCGTATGTTATATAATCAAAGGAAAAATAATTGATTTTCGATACCATATAAGTATTATATGTTATAAATGTTTATTTGATTTGTTAATTTCCTAGTGTAGTCGCTATTATCAATTTACAGTTTTTCCAAAGCACACCCTGCACTCTTAGTCTACCATCTCGCATCCAGAGTACAAGCAAATCACTTCAGAGGTTAAAAGATCCGTGGTAGCTCAAGGGCTAAGCGTTCGACGTACAATTCACAGTGCATGAGCAACCTGGTTTTGGCACACAATTTCTCATAAGACAATCTGACTGACAGTGGTTGTCTTGACTCTCAAGACAACCACTCGAACCTTTTTCCTCATTGGTTTTAAGTAAAGAAAATATTTCACAATAAATAAAACTAATTTAATGGATTTAGTCGCGTTCAATTTTACCTATATTTTTTATCTCTGACGTTTCGGATGTTCTAGAGTATATGGTCACAGGGACTGAGTTGTTTGACATCTTTTTGTCATCAGCTAAACCTGCGCTACATTTTGCTTTTATTCTTTCAGATTAACGCAGAACGAGCTTACAGTATCTTGAGGTTTTGCCGTGATATATTTGGGTTTGGACTTAATTTTATTCATTTTAGGATCTCAAACAGATGGTAGCACCTAACACATTTCTCTAATAAAATAGGCATGTTTTTTTTTTCATTTTAGTAGCTTCACAAATTTTCTGTTGTAGGATTTGGTGTAGCTTTTACGAGGATTTGTGGTTTATCTTATCTGATATAATAGCGGAGATGATCCTGAACATGTTCACAGACTACAGCCCTCCCGGAGCGTCGGTGTTTTACCTCAACTATATGTTCTTCCACGCGGTTTATTATTGTTAATTTTTTGTCCTATGTAAGAGAGACAGCATACAAGCATATTGTAGGGTAATATAATACATGACTGACAGTACTACCTGCAGGTTTGATTAAACGTATAGTATTAGCGTAAATATAAGAGCTCTGAACCTTAAGATGTTGTTGTTCACGTTTGATATAATAAAAAATAGTATTTCACCTGACTGCCCCAGAAGGGTAACGTTTACCGAGTGTAATTATGTATGTACGTACGTAAGTATGTATTTATATATGTATCTATGTATGTATGTATGTTTGTATGTATGTATGTATGTATGTTTGTATGTTTGTATGTATGTTTGTATGAATGTATGTTTGTATGTGTGTGTGTGTGTATGTATATATATTATTTGGCACTCTCTGTGGCCTAAAATGCTTGATGGATTTTCACAATATGGGGTGTCGTTAGATTGGTCTTATTTGTAGAAGTGACATAGGTTATAATTTTTTTTCTTTTTTACGCACTAGGTTTTTTTAATAATAACTGTTTTAATTATTGATCTTGTTAAATCTTAATCAAACGTAAGCGAGTTTCACTATTTATTAACAAACATAATCGAATTCCCTTTACAGTCTTGAATTGGCGGTACAGCTTATTAAACTCGGCACTTTGCAACAGGAAGTTAAATTAGTTTGTACCCTTCGTATCTTGTTTACTCGATTTTGAACGTGCGTACGTTATTCAATGATGGGTGATGAATGCTTTAAAAGGAAATGTGTAATTTATGTATTTTGTATGATTGCAATCTTTAGGGTTAACCGACATAGCCAACAGAATTAGGAAGCTGAAGTGGTGATAGGCTGGACATATAGCCTGAAGAATCTGAAAAATCGATTTTATACGTGGTAGAGCCATGCTGCAGCTATATTAGTAGTATAGTTGTAGTACGAATGGGTCGGCTCGACCGGGGAAGGACCACGCTCTCACAGAATACCAGCGTAAAATAGCAGCTTAACACTGCTGTGTTTCGTATGGTGAGTGTAGAGAACCGGAGACCCTTTTTACTGGAAAAGAGGCATTCCATCTTAGTCCTCACGGATGACAACGCATCTGCATTTTGATTCTTTATTGAAGATAGATGTAGATGTCTATGGATCACAGCAACCACTTACCATCGGGTGGACTGTGTGCTCGTTTGTCACCCTATCCTATATAAAAAAAAAAAACCGATGCGGAAGAATGATTCTTTAGTGGCATCTTCGCACTGATAAGCGGAGCATAGAGCGACCCCTGACCTAGATTGAGTGACGAGCTAGTAAGTCATGCGGGTAGTCGATGGATGCAGGTGGCTCTGGACCGAATTTTGTGGCATTCCTTGATGGTTTGTTTATGTTCAACGAAGGCTTTGTGAAGAGCTTTAATAATGATGACGATAACTTATCTTTAAGCTTTCAAACACGATTAATTTTTGGAGAAAAAAAACTCTTTCAATCCACATAAGCTCGATGTAACGCTTGTGCGATAACATATGAGGTAGGCAAAGACACTCAAAGACAAGAATAAGTTGTGCTTTTACGTATTAAACGGGTTGATTTACACAATTAGAATCCAGTTACTGTAGCACTGTAACTCGCTTGTTTGGTCTAATTTGACTGTTCTGTTTTAAATTGTTCTTCATAGAACAATTATTTTGGTAATACAAACTCTTCTCCTTGCCAAAAGCTGAGCGACTGGCAAGGAGAAGAGTATATAGAGTATATATTTAGAGACTGAAATGTGTATTCACTATTTTTTGAGAGAATTTTAATTTTAATTGTGTTACTAAATTTTATTAACTGTTATTTTTTCGAGTAGAGTAGAAGCGAGTAGGATATTTTATTCAATATTGATTATTACAAAATAACTACTAAAAGACCTAAGAAAAGCCAAGATATTACTAACGTACATTGATTAAGAATACAAAAAATGAAAAAACTTTAAGAGCAGTTGAATAAATCTTTCTTTAAAGTAATTTAGTACGCCAGAAAGCTTAACCAAATGGCTCAGAGATATTATGAAATTATCCAATTATTTAATTTCCAACTCCTTGCTTAAATAGACCAAGGAAGTTATGAAAAGTTATTTTTTTCGAATTTCAAATAATTTCTTTACAAATCTCTAAATATTTGTTATAACAGCAAAATGCATTAAATATTCACATTTGATATATAAATGCTTTTGAGAAGGTATTTATGACAACTGCTTATTGAAATTTGTTAAGGAACTAGCAGTGCCCGCAACTTTGGCGTAAATTATGTGTGTCATCATTACAGCCCTTCACAAGTCCACTGCTGAACATAGGCCAACCCCAAGGAATGCCACAAAGCACAGTCCCAAGCCACCTGCATCCATAGACTTCCTGCATGTCTTACCAGGTCGTCACTATACCCCAATGACAAAAGATTATGTGGGTAAATATTGATAATTACGGATTATTTGAAGTCGACGGATTATATTTTTTAAGAAGTACAAGGGTAATCAGCTGGCACACAGTCTACACAGAGCACTCAGTGGGTTATTTGTATGTCATTAAAATATATAGTGTGCTCGGTGTAGTGACGGGTAAGAATACCCACTACCCCATATCTTCCCGTGGGTGTCCTAAGAGGCTACAGAGGGAAACTGAGGCAGAAGATGGGCAGCGGCATCTTTCTGATAACAGCAAAAACAATAAAAAAACTGCGGCAGCCAATCCGCTCGCAAAGCGTGGCAACTATGGCAATATACATCATATGACGAGAGTTACAAAAGGACGGCTCCCAGCCCCCGGCGGCCCCGCTTTTCCTGGCTGCGGTGGCAACCATGGTAACGGCGGGGCAGAAGATGCTAAGAATCTCCGGTGGAGGTTCGGTTGCCATCTAAGATGAGTCCACCTGGCAACATATAACGCACGCACCTTGACGGCTGACGAGAATATCCTGGAGCTGGAAGAAGATAAAGACAAGTTGCGCTGGGATATTATAGGATTATCTGAGGTCCGAAGAGAGGGGAAGGACACGGTAATCTTCGAATCCGGCAACTTGTTCTATCACCGGGAGGGCAACCATCTGTCCCAAGGAGGTGTCGAATTTATCATCCACATGTCTCTCGTTAAGAACGTTGTAAAGATTGGGAGTGTGTAAAGGCGGCTGAATTGAGTAAATGGCAATAGGAGTATTTGTACCATTTGCTGTAGAGACAATCGGTCGTGGGTCCACGGCAGTGAAGAAAGGAACTGTATCCGCGACTTGGCGTCGCCGCTGGTGGCAAGAGGGCTGGCTTTTTTCTCGCAAATAGGCTAAGAATATCTATTAAGCGAGGAAACGCAGCCAGCTTTTTGGTAATATACCACAGACATTGGGACCGTATAATAATTTTAGTTTTTAATCGTAATCTTTTTGTTACTCTATCAAATATTTGATATATTTATGTTGAGAAAAGGAGAACTAATAAATTTTGGGATTAATTGGGTGGAATATGGGCCATTTGAGAAGATACCTTAACGTTTCGGGTCGTCGATTTTTAACAATAACATTATTTTGGGTGAAATTGTCCCAAACATATATGAGTTTGAATATAGAAAAAGGTAAAATTCAAATTCGACGATAAATTGGGTTTCTGTGTTAAAGGAACATATATATTACTTTAATAATACAGTTTAAAAAATATAACATTTTGTAAATAAATTATGTACTAAAAGTTAAAGATTTTTTTTATCAAGACCTAATACCCGAACGGGGATAACAAGACCATGTATTCTGCCCAGGAGTCCATCTGGTTAGGTAACTAGGGTGGAGTGAAACTGTATGAAGATTTATTTTTTCGTTAAATTTGTAATAGCATAGTAGTAAAAAGCTGCCTTTGGATAAGAGAATGAAGAATGTTAAATATATTTTAAGTATTATTAATTGTTAGAGGTGCCCAGCTCGAAAATTTTTTGAAGAAAAGTATAATTTCGTTCATTTTTTACAGCCTCATTTAGATGTATATAACTCCCAACAATTTACTTGAATAATATTTTGTATGTTTAAAACGCTTACTAGCGACTGAAACAGATTATTATATACAGGATGGTCCAAATAGTAACGTCCAAAAGAAAAATTTAAGTTCCTCACACCTAGGGGTATCCGAAAATACCCCATATATGTGATCCGATTTTTTGTAGTTTTCGAGTTATAAATTTTTTTGTATTTTTTATAGTGCTTTCTGCCGGTGGGGCTTCAAAAATTCATATCTTTTTTTGTAGTAGTTATTTTTCAGATTTTTTTCTTTTTACATGATTGTCTTAAATGATAATTTCACATATAAAATAATAAACTTCCTAACATTTCTGCAAGTTACTCAAAAAAGTATCGAAAGTAAGAATTTTGGTTTTTAGGGGGGTAGACTCAAATTTTCAACCTCAATTTAAAAATACGAAAAGGAGTTTCCATAGATTCTATTTGATTTTATAAACTTTGCAAGTCCCTAAGCTATTCGAAACATTTAAAAAAAATTGTACTTAACGGGCTATTATTCGCTGTAATCGGCCTTCGAAGGTGGATAGGCTAAATATCCACAAAAATTTAAGTTTAAAAAAAATATTTTGCCTATTTTTGTCATTCTTATGTAAATTAAAGTATTAAAATGTAATTTATTATCTTTTCACCAAAAGTCCACTAAAATAACACGAGCTAGACACGTACAGCACAATAATTCATAATTTGAGCATTGTTAAACGGGTTTTCGACCCTTCATGGGTAGGTAACAATTAGACTGCTCAGTGAAGCCGTCCCTCATACCCCTTTATCCTTGACTTGTCTAGTTCATTAGTTTAGTCGTTTACTGCCATCGCGCGTGTTGAAACTGCTCGTTTATTGGCGTTTGACGTTATTTTCGTTCCTTTGTACTACTTTTGCTGTGTTAACTGGACTCAGATTTGCCTCAAGATAGCCTGTGCTTATGTTTTGGACTCTTGATTTGCTTCACGAACATTGTCTTTGTGCGGTATCATGCTGTTCACTAAGCCAATACGCAGAGATCCATTATTATTATGGCGTTGCCCAAGGCAACGGTTGTTCAGCTGCAAGGACACTTATCAAGAGTAGGCACCGGAGAGGCGAGGAAAAGGACTGGAGCGTTACCTGGATCATAGGGTTTTTATTAACGTCTATAACACCCTGATGGCTGGACGTGTCCCCGGTCGCAATCAATCTTGCGAACCAGTACGGAATCAGATCAAGTTGACAAAGTCATGGAAGAAGTCCAAAGACCCGTCTAAAGTTCAAGAAGAATAGCTACGAACTGGAGTTCCACCAACTTCGGGTCTAAGACTTCTTAATAAAGGTGAGCCTTAAATATGATGTAATACCAGTTTTAAGATTTTTTGTTTTGCAGAAGGGTAACATGCGTACCATAACCTACGCGTCCAGCAGCTTCAGGAATCTGATTACCGAAGAAGAGTAGTTATATGTGAAACCATGTTGCACAGATCTGAAGAAGACCCTGATTTCTTCAAAAAAATAGTTAGAACAGACGAGTCCCGATTCGAAAGGACTGGAATTTTTAATATCCTCCGTTACCATAGCGGGGCCATCGAAAACCCACGTCTGGCAAGGGCATCGAACTTCCAACACCGCTTTAGCGTAAACCTGTGGTCTGGGATCCTAAATGGAGAATTTATTGGTCCCTTTGAATTACCGTCCAGGTTAGATGGACGGACTTTTAATTTTTTACAAAATCACCTTTATGAATTGTTGGAAGACGTCAACGTTGCGGTACGACAACAAATGATTTTTCAAAATGACGGTGCTTCCTGCTACTACGCAAGACAAGTAATACAGCATCTCAAAAACTTTCGACAAAACCAATCGAATGGCCTGCACGTTCGACAGACCTAAACCCTTTTATTTGGGTATTTTACAAGGAGCTGGTGTACGCGCGGGAAGTAGATAATGAAGAAGAATTGGGAGAAAATCTGGAAATAACTGCAAGAAAAATTAAAGAAGCTCATTCACGTTTTCAGACAGTAAAACAATTTTTTTTAAACTTTGTCGTCTTTGTTTTGAAATAGGAGGACGAGATTTTGAAAACTTGCTTTAATAAATAATTAAAGTGATTAATTTTGACAATTTTTTGTTATCATACAAATATAAACAAAAATGACCTAACGAATAAATTACACCTTATTTCCTTGAATTTTACAAATTATCGATTTTTGCTTAATTTGCCTCGGACGCCAATTCACGTTTTATCTTTTAGTCACAAGTTTTAGTATAGAGTCAGTTGAAACCTGTAAATTAATAAAAATTGTTAAGTATGTTTTGTCAGCAACTTTTTATTAAAAATAGATTTAATTTTTTAATATAAACTGTAAATCGTCTTACTTGCAGAATGTTACCACACTTCCCTTCTGGTAACGAGTTTTACAAATCACGCACACTATCATTGTTATTAAAAATACTTTTATTATATACAACATTGCTTTTAATTTTAATTATATAATTTTATATAATTAAAAGAATTAAATAATTAAAAAGAATAATACATAACAGATATTTTTATATTCAGAGTTGCTTCATGGCAACATTCATTTAAATCATTAGTAGGACAATTTGAAGGAAGCGCATAAAAAAATTGAGGCGGAATAGTTCTCCTGGACTAAAGGGTCATTTGCTAATTATGTAAAATTTAGTACCGTACACTTAATGGCGGTGCTTCAAATCAGCACAAACGTTTTGTAGGGTATAACCAGTCCAGCGTACTAGTATATATGGAGGTCAGTGCATCAGATGGACATTATGCTCGTTCGTTACCCTCATTCTTGAATATTTTGAAAATGTCAGTTTTGCTAATGTATAAGGCTTAAGGATTTTCTTTAATAAATAATAAAAAAACACATGAACGAAGCCACTAGAAAAATCTAGTAACAGACTACATAAGAGTATCAAAAGTCCTGAAGTGACCGCGTACACATTAAGTAGTTATGGTCCCATGTATTTATAATTGTTGATACTTATTGTTCCTTTGTATGATTCCACGTCCAATGAGATTATATGTAAAAATCTGGTCAAAATCCGATGCGGTCTGACATTGGGATAAAGACAATACCAAGAGATTCGAAATCATGCATCACGAAATGAAAATGCATTGTTATCGGTCCGTAAAAGTACATTTCAGCACATGGGTTTGCTCCGTTTTAGGAATCATCAATTCGCCTACCAGGCGTGACGAACGAATTTGCCGTAATCATCACGCCTTCTAGGTAGGATAAATGTATCTTATCTTATTTTATGTTCCTCTTCGTTGGATAAAAAAGGTCCACTGCCGGAAATAAGCCTCTTCCGTTGCAGGGAGGATTTGCCTTAATCGTCACGCTTGGCAGGCGGACCGACGATCGTAATACTAGAAGTTTCGCAATTTTTACGCTGCTGTTTTTTTAGGAAAGGGGCAAACGAGCATACGGCTTACCTGATGGTAAGTGATTACCGCCGCCCATGAACAATGGTCGTCGACCTTCAAGGCTGCCGAGGCGTCGAAAACAGATGTCCTCTCTGACGTACACGCAAATTTCAGCCCGGCGCACAAAGGAGTGTTCTAATTTGTCCACTGATATTGCAGAAATTCACGGATAGCGTGGCAGGGGGTGCCTTTGACTTATTGCTCCGTTTGCCCCGAGCAGGTGTAGTTTCGAGCGGCATTTCGCCCCCAGAATACGCGGGGTAGCCTGAGCACCCACGCTCAGGATGAGTAGGGTAGCTTGGGCGTGGATGCTCAGCGAGGGATTCTCCGTCATCCGGGGTGCTGGCCATGTTAAGTGGGGGGGTGGGGAGGGAATTGGGCCTCCAGCCACCTGCACTCACCAGACGAAATGCAGAAGCAAAGCTTCTACTTCACGCTGGTCTTCTTTGAGGTCGTGGTACCACCCCGGTTCGAGCCGGCCCATATGTGCAACAGCAAAGGCTGCCGCATGGCTCTACCACTGTTAACTACTAGTTCTACAACTGCTGTCCTAGCCCAGTCGTATTTTGATACTCTGGCGTAGCGGCGTAAGAAAATTCACCATGTTTTTATCCCGTGGGTGAAAATAAAAAACCCTATAAATGCATATTGCACAGTTATTGGATTCGGCTGGTAATCAAATTAAAAAAAAATCATCTGTGCATGCAATATAGTACGTACATTCACCGCTAAGCGAGAAAAGCAACTCCATTATTGGAAAACTTTTATTTAAATTGTATTACTTTATTTTTGACTTTGAGCACAGATGATGTTAAAACCATAGATTTAGTATATACTTACGTTAGATTGGCAATGTAAAGAGAAAGGGCATAGCATATGCTTACGTTAGAACGAGAAAGAATGGCTAGACCATACACGTACATGCTATAGGCCTATACCGGGCTGACGTCAATCGTTAACGAAACAAATCCTGCTTATTTTTGCGATATCTTTGATTTTGAAGTATTAATAACTGTTTAAAAGGTGTGATTTAAATGTGCTGAGGTGTGCAGTACCTGAATGCCGTTCATCAAGAAAGGAAAATTCACAAAATTATACATTTCACACGTAAGTACAATTAAAATATTTAGCACTCTAAATGCAATATTTTAGAACTGGTACAAATGTTTTATACAGAAATGGATAGGAAAAATATCGCATTTTATTACGATAATGCTCTAAATGCGTAAGAATTATATTAAAAATAATAACAAATACGTGAATTCCGCTATTTCTGATCTAATTTTGTAGAGATTGACACTATCAATATCATTGATGTTATTAATATGTTTCTAACAGGCAAGACATATCTTTGGATGCAGCCTCTTGTAACTTCGTAGTTTTTTAATTTTCTATTTTTAATTTTAGGGTTTCGTAGCCAAATGGCATTATAGTAAATACTTTAATGAGCTAATTTATATTCTTATAATGTCTCAGATTTCCAAAAATATTGAGGTTAAACAAAATGGTTAAAATGATAAATAGAGACGACTGGGTTTCCAAAAATATTCAACTATATGTAGCAAGCACTTTGAACAAAATTATTTGTTTCATAGAAGTGCACAAAGAGATATTTCATATATCCTCAGAGGTGAAAACGAATATGTAGCCCTCGTTCGAAGTTGGCTGCAAGTCCTCCATTCTCCAAGTACTCCATGGACTGCAGTAACCACTTACCATCAATCGAATTGTAGGTTTGTTTGTCAATACAGTTTTATATTATAACAAGCTTAAAGATTAAAAAACGTAATTAAAACCCTGTCCACAGTCAGCTTCAAACAAAAAAAGCTACAAATGTGTTTTCACCCCTGAGGACTAAGACAAAATACCCTAAATAATTATAAAGGCTCTCTATATACAATGGGCCGGAACGCGGCAGTGTAAGCACTGCTGTTTATTTCTGTTTATCCCTCTCAAGACGTTTATGAGATAGGTATTCATTCTGAACGAGTTTTCCGAAAACATATGAAAGGAAAAATTGTAAACGAAAATATGTTTCGAAAATAAGTAAACGAATGCCTTGTGTCCTGCAAATATTTTTTTACATACTTGACATAATATCGAACCATAAACATTTAATTATTAAATTAATAATCGAAACTTATTTGATGGGTCAGCTTTAGTAACTTCCGGCATGATTTAAGTGTTCATTTTAGCTTTAGTTGATAGGCAATGATGCTATTGATTATCATCTAGCTGCTTTTATGCCGGAAATCTTTATTTTCGAGATATCGATAATTATAATTTTGAGGTTATATCCATTTAAAATGATACGAAAACGAAACAACAATATAATTATTAGAAAGAGATAGCAATAGAGCATGGTCTGTATCTGTTTTAAAAATAACACGCAACAACAATATAACAATTAGAAAGATCCTTTTATGGAATTAATTAAATCAATTAAACATGTTTATAAATAAATGTTTTAATAATATTATATTTGGTCGTTTTTTTGATCAAACCCTAGTACCAGAAAGTATAAATACAAACTGAATCTGTCAACCCTGTCTCCACGTGGTCTTTCCGCTCTTACCCCAAGAGTGTATATGAAAACCCGGGCGCGGAGGGAAAGCAGTCGCCCGCTGTAACTGCGCGCAGCAGCAGCGTATTTATGCAGTGGCTGAGGCTGGTCGCCGAAGGCGACCAACAGCCGGAGCTGCGCAGGTGAGCTAGGTGCCTGTGCTAGTTACGCAGGGCGAAGGGCTGCGCTTGCCGCAGCGTTGGAGCAGAAGCAGAATCAAAATAGTGTTGATTCGCACGGTTTTTTCCTCAAAATCAATTTTGCCTCAATAGGTCACAGCAAACTTTAAAAATCATTTAAAAAAAGGGGGTTTCTGGCACTAACCCTTTTAGGGGAGGTTCCACCTCCCCTACTCCGCCCACTCGGCGACCATATATCATGCCGCAGATTACTATTTGCCCCAATAGGTCACAAAACTTTAAAAATCATTAAAAAGGGGCTCGGCACTTAATTCTTTAGAGGAGGTTCCCACCTCCTCCCTGCCCAGCACTCGGCGACCATATATTCATGCCGCAGATTACTAAAGAAATACCTATTTGATTATTAGATTGAAGTATACAAATTGCAAAATACCTAAAGAGAGCTTACGACATTTTTACAATAAATTAATTATTTTTGGTGGAAAATAAATATCACAAACTTTTGTTTGTAGGTTTATTTTTATGCCCTCAAACAAAAATATTCATTTTATGACACGGACACAGGCCTATATCGATAATTGAAGTTGATGCATGGCGCAGCACTATTCGTCTCATGCCATGCACATTTCACCACACCAGTACATTTCGCTTTTGGTCTCACCATAATCACTCTATCGCCAATCTAATTTATACTATATCTATGTTAAAAACAGAGTTGTATTATGAGTGAAAAGTTGCGGCTTTGAGAGTTCAACTACCTGCCCAGAGAGTTCCCTAAGGCAGGTAGTCGCATTGCAAACAGTTGCACACTGAGTTGCGGTTTTATTTGAAAAAGTTTTATTAGTCGAAAACAAAAAATATTTTGGCAGACTTGTAGATTTCACTGTTTTTCTGAGAATGACTATTGAAGCGTAGCTCCGATGGGGCTCCCTTATATTTACATAAGCAAGCAAACTTAGTTCTGCAACACATATTATATGTAAGAAATATTAGAAATCTCACCAATTTTGAAACTGATTTTTACTATTGGAAAACGCGACTGACATTGAAACTATATTTTGTTTTGCCCGTAAAGGCAATTTATAACTTAGATTGTAAAGGGTTCCTTAGAAAAAGGTTAATAAATAAATATAATAACTTTCTCTCGAAATATATTTTGACAATATAATGTATGCATATAATCACTGAGGGCTGAGATTAAATGTTTCATTGCCTCTGACTGCCTCGTTAGTCTAGCTGTCATAAGCGTGACTGCTGATTGCGAGGTCTCGTTCGAAATCCAGGTTAGGCCAAAATCAGTTAATATGTTTTTCTGTCGAAATTTCAGTATCAGCCATTGTGTCATAAATTTAGTATTTTACCCCATGCCTCGTAAAAACGTGTAAGGCCGTTGGTCCTGCGCCTTAACTCTCTCCGATCGTGTCGGATTACCATACCATCGGACTACGAGTGAGGAATAGATGAGTACTGTTGCGCATACACTCGGGCATTATAATACTGTCCTGCACATATTATAAATTGGTTCTGAACCGAAGACGAACCTTTAGGCAGAAAAAAAGCCTTATACAATTATAACCCTAGATAGGATTTGAACTCAGGACCCGCGACAGTGTAGCACTACCAACTACTTTTTACTATTATGGTGATAAAATGATATTATATTATTTACGGTGATTCCGTATAATATCAATAGTACTTTATAAAATACTTTTAACATCACTAAAACATTTACGGTTTGTAGTTTGTCAAATTTCAAGTGCCTCTGAAGTTATAAGATTATGATTATTCCATTATTAATGTTGAGCTTTACTTATTTTTATATAGTTTACATTGGTGTTTTGCTCGCTCTAATACAGGTGGAGTATGCCTCGTCTTCTATTTATATATAGTTGCTGTTAGTCACTGTAGCAGTTGGTAACAAATATTTGTTTCATTAACTTTTTAATGTATATTATTATTTTATTTCTATTTATTACTAAACTTGAAATTAAGCAAATAAGACGAAATTTAAATGTACATTTTAGCTAAATAAAGAAATACAGAAGTTCATATCACAAATTTGGCACCCTTATGTTAAATTCGAAGTAACATTTATATAACTCAGTTCCTTTAAAGTCTAGTTTAGATAAACAGATATTAGAAAAAAAAAAGAAACTGTTTTCTCAAAGAATCATTTTTAAACTAAGTACTATTTTCATTTGTACTGCATACAAATGGCTTCAATTTACATAATAAACGTTTTTAACAATTTTGCTTGTGCACATGTTATAATATGCAATCTTCAGTAACGATGTGGGCACACATGGCATGTAGTTTCGTCGTGAATAAAGGCAACAGGGCGAGTCTAATATTTTCACCGTTTTTGTTTTGGTTTAAGAAAATCGTTCTAACACAATGTAATGCTTTTGAATTAAATTAGAATTCTAAATTAGGTATGAGGGCCTATGCTTAGTAGGCAGTGAAACTCAACAGTTCCTTTATTATTTTGAGTTGTTATAGGGAAGATGCTGCTGCCTGATCTCCTGTTTCATTTCCCCCTGTTGCTTCTTACGATGCCCAAAAGATGATAATTATGGGATAATGGATTGTACCATATCACTACTTCAATCAGCAGGACCGCTATGCGGTGTTGTAAGAGAATTATACTAAAGAGAGCAAGAACCCACTTCCTCATATGTACTACTGTTTCTAGCCTAATCAATCCACTGGCAATAGGCCATGCACACTTGGAAGAAGTTGTCAATACTCATCATGATGTGTGTGCTGTCACATTCATAGCTTTTTAATAGTCCTATAGATTATTAAATTTCATGCAACCGGCATGATGATAAATTCATATTACTAAATAGAAGTGGCAGCGCACCCTCTGTGATATGCGTGAATATGCTTAAGTTTACTTTAATTTTTTATTTATTAATAAACATACCAATTTAAACTAAGAATTGAAAGGAGCATTAAAGACCGATTTGCATTTATCGGATAATTTTTTAAAGGATAAAATAAAACATACAAATCTAATTATACAATTGTATGATAAAAGCTCAATTTTTTGACTTTTATATTACATGGGTTATATTTGGGTTATAATGTAGTTGATGGAAAACTTTTAATCTGATGATTGAAAAATCAGACCTAAAGATAAAGAAAACCTCATGATGGTTTGCGTGTTGCGTATAAAATTTAGTTAATGGGTCTGGAATTTCACTAAATTAAATAGATAGTAATATTCTTGACGAAAGTGGAAATTATGTTTTGTTTAATGTAATAATTAAAAATTATTTTATGCCAAACAATATTTTCGTAATCACTTAAACGGCAAAATCCTTTAAAATAATGGATAAAGCTATATTTTGGTATGATAGAAAACCAATTTCATGGTTTGGAAATGTGCTTAGTATTGTTTTACAAAAAAACCCTATATGTTACAAAAATCTCATTACTACTCGCTACGTTACGCAGGTTTGTAATTCACATAAAAAGTATTTGAAGATTAACTGCTGAAATGTTATGATTAATTTTCCATTTTAAGGGTGCGTTTGCAAATCGGGCGAAATTATGCTGTTTTTCGGTATATTTTGACAACTAAACCAAATCAAACATACTATTACTACCGTATAGAATGGTTCTTCATCTTCAAATGATGGTGACTTTTTTGTTGAAAATAATAGTTTTTTATATTGTAAAACGATCTTCCCTAGCCATTTTCTACAAAATTAACGATACCGGCTCATGTTTAGGTACATTTTTTGTTTTATTATCAACATATATAAGATTTCTAAAAATATAAGTAGGCAGACATATTCAATAAAAATACTGGTGTTTACTTTTTATCAAAATGTCACAAATCGTCGTAAAAAAAAAACTGTCTTATTTTTCACATATTTTGCTGATATGGATGAATCATAATGGATTGCAATAAGGGTTATTTTATTTTTAGTGCCTGTTTTGATTTTATACAACAACATAAAATTTCCATGAAACCACAGTCCGCGCTCGGCCGCCGTTGTGAGTGGACACGTGTCGCCTGGCTGATTGCAGCAGCTGAAAAAGATCGCTGTACATACACAAAATATTCGAATTTGATACATAGGTACTTGACAATAAAATAATATTATTATTTTTATAATCACATTTTTGTTATAATATTTTGTTTCGCTGAAAGTGGGATTTATATAAATATATATATGTAAATGCCTATTCGTCTTGGATTTTATGGAGTGATCTGAAAGTGTACATCAGTGACTGCTACTGGAACTCTAGACAAGTAGAACTAGATGTGCCGAGTTTGCGCTCGTTTTGTTAGTTATGATGAGACTTTACCTCCGGGCTTGATGGAGACCTGATGGTACTTCGGTGACAGCTACTGGAACTCCTGGACGAGTAGAACTAGTGTGCCAGTTTGGGCTCGTTTTGTTGTTATGATGAGACTTTACCTCCGGACTTGATGGAGAGACTGATGGTGTACTTCGGTGACAGCTACTGGAACTCCTGGACGAGTAGAACTAGTGCCGAGTTTGGGCTCGTTTTGTTAGTTATGATGAGACTTTACCTCGGACTTGATGGAGACCTGATGGTGTTCTTCGGTGACTACTGGAACTCCTCGATGAGTAGTACTAGGTGTGCCGAGTTTGGGCTCGTTTTGTTAGTTATTATGATACCTAACCTAGGCTTGATGGAGAGACTTGATGGTGTACTTAGGTGGTTACTACTGGAACTCCTGGACAAGTAGAACTAGGTGTGAGTTTGGGCTCGTTTTGTTAGTTATGATGCGACTTTACCTCCGGACTTGATAGAGACCTGATGGTGTTCGGTGACAATTACTGGAACTCCTGGACGAGTAGAACTAGGTGTGTTGCCGAGTTTGGGCTCGTTTTGTTAGTTATGATTAGACCCAACCTCCGGGCTTGATGGAGAGACCTGATGGTGTTCTTCGGTGACAGCTACTGGAACTCCTGGACGAGTAGAACTAGGTGGGCCGAGTTTGGGCTCGTTTTGTTAGTTATGATGAAACTTTACCTCCGGACTTGATGGAGAGACCTGATGGTGTTCTTCGGTGACAGCTACTGGAACCTCGACGAGTAGTACTGTGTGCCGAGTTTGGGCTCGTTTTTAGTTATTATGATACCCAACTTCTAGGCTTGATGGAGAGACTTGATGGTGTACCTAGGTGGTTACTACTGGAACTCCTGGACAAGTAGAACTAGGTGTGCCGAGTTTGGGCCTGTTTTGTTAGATGCGACTCTTACCCGACTTGATAGAGAGACCTGATGGTGTACTTCGGTGACAATTACTGGAACCCTGGACGAGTAGAACTAGGTGTGCCGAGTTTGGGCTCGTTTTGTTAGTTATGATTAGATTAACCTCCGGGTTGATGGAGAGACCGATGGTATTATGGACAGTTACTGGAACTCGACGAGTACTAGGTGTGATTAGCTCGTTTGTTGTTATTATGATACCTAACCTCAGGCTTGATGGAGAGACTTGATGTTGTACTTAGGTGCCTACTGGAACTCCTAGACAGTAGAACTAGGTGTGCCGAGTTTGGCTCGTTTTGTTAGTTATGATAAGAACTTACCTTGTACTGATGGGTGACAGACACACCTAGTTCTACTCGTCCAGGAGTTCAGAAGTAGTCACCAAAGCACATCAGGTCCATCAACCCGGAGGTTAGGTTTCATCATAACTAACAAAACGAGGCGAACTCGGCACCCTAGTTCTACTCGTCCAGGAATTCAACAGTAGTCACCAAAGTACACCATCCGGTCTCCGCCGGAGGTTGGGTTCATCGTAACCAACAAAACGAGCCAAACTCGGCACACTAGTACTAAACGTCGAGGAGCTCCAGTAGCTGTCACCGTGCCTTCAAGTCACTTCACCAAGTCCGAAGCTAAAGTCTTAACATAACTAACAAAACCAGCCAAAGTCCACAGCCACCATCTCCCTGCTAGTAGTGGGCTTCTAGTGTCTCGTGCCTAGCAGTCTCTGGAGCAGCTATTCGTATTTCGTCTGTAATATATTTTTGTAAGTATAAGAAATGAGAAAAAAAATCAATCTTTTAAATTATCAAAATGTTTTTACTTGATTACGATTCCCACACCCGCAGCTAACCGTGCGTACACTTGTGTGTGTGACCCGTGTCAATGTAATAGTTCGATTCTATACCTATCAATTTTGCAAACGCGTCCTTAATACCACATTCATGAGTAACTTCAATTCAAAGCCAAACAAAATGAAAACATGTGAACGCAGAGAACTTTGAGTTGTTGTTAATTTATGTGGGAAAAGAACGGAAAGAAAATTAACAAAGTTAGAACGTAGCTTTCTCTCAAATACGATTAATTGTAACATTCGACGGTTAAAATAAGCAAATAAAGCAAAATGGATCAGGCAGAAATACACAATTAGAAAATACAAAAATATTGAATTTATTAATGTGTTTGTTCATTGGGATAGAAAGAATACAAAGATAGATATGATTGTGAATTCATATAGTATTTACGGATCACATCCAAATATTCAAAATTACGGTAAAAATAGAAGTAAAACACAAAAACTTCCCAGCCAAATGTATTAACGAAGGTGTGTTTACAGTAATGGTACTTATGGAACTCAGTTATATATGAGTGTATTAGGCGTATACTTGTTTCTCCGCTTTAAACATAATATAGTAAAGTGGGCTGGATTGTCATGTCATGACGTCGCAATAGAATCCATCATCCCATGTCATCTCGTAGGTAGTAGTAGTGTATGCGACTATGGGAGATGGTAGAAAAGTTCTTATGACGTTCAACTGATGGCGATATAATCATCTTATTGGCCGTTACCGTTACAGCCTATTAAAAGTCCACTGCTGATCATAGGCTTCCCCTATATATTATAAATTATATAGGGGATATTTTCCATAGTTGCCACGCTTAGCATTTAGGTTGGCAACGGCCGTTTTTTGTTTTATAGTTGTTATTGGGAAGATGTTACTGCACATCTCCTGGTTTTGGTTCCCTCTGTCGCCTCTTATCATTTATTGATTGATTGAACAAAAATTGATTTTTCTTGACTCCACTGCATTTTACCAAACGCAAAAATACCACGACACAAACAGCGCAACGAGTGCGCCGGGTGGCGCGCACTCGGGTGCTCGGCACGCGTCACCGAGCTGCTTGGCTCGTTGTACTGATATGCTGAATATTGGACTTGTAACGTGCTAACATCGAGCAAATACTTATGTCAGTCGCCACCTTTAGTCATCAGGTGTGATAAAGCATCTTTATTTTGATTTTAATCGAAATATGTAGGTATCTATGGGCCACAAACCATTCATCATTAGGTGGAATTTGTGCTCGCTTGTCACCCGTATTCCTTTATAAAATCACAATCGTATATAACATTTATCATAGAATCGTATGAACTTATTTCTTGCCCAAATGGTTACATACGAGTTAAGTTGTCAAAGGCGGCGTGCATACAGCAAATATGTAAAAGGTTTGATGTTCAGACACGTACTGATCATCATTATCATTCGTCATTAGTTGCATTATCTGTTTCCCTCTTTATAAGATCGATGGACTATAAAACCTCTTGGCTAA
Organism: Parnassius orleans; assembly: GCA_029286625.1. NCBI lineage: Eukaryota > Metazoa > Arthropoda > Insecta > Lepidoptera > Papilionidae > Parnassius > Parnassius orleans. Next base: position 97,639 of record JAGSMP010000664.1, read on the forward strand.
CTTTATAAACGTCACTGAAAACAGAACTCTTCAGTTCTCAAAACAATTTTGTTTTCATTCCGATACATTTTATTACCGAAAAACTAACGTATTATATTATTTGAATTTTATTGTAATATTGCCGGAACACAGAAACAGGAAAGGCGTTGCTATGTTCCTCTGACTTATATAGAGAGTTAATATAATTAGATTCTGTAAGGCGTCTTAGTGGTGTCCATGGGCTTTTTTATAAAATAAAAGTGACAAACGAGCACACAATCCACCTGATAGTAAGTGGATGCTGTGGCCCATCTACATTTATCCTCAATTAAGAATCAAAATGCAGATGCGTTGTTACCCTGAGGACTGAGATGGAATGCCTCGTTTCCAGTAAAAGGGTTTCCGTTCTCTACACTCACCATACAGAAACACAGCATTAAGCTGCAGTAGTCATCATCTATCAGTCAGATGGACTGTAAGTTTGTTCTTCACTTGAATTTTATATTAAAAATCCTTTTCTTGTACTGTTTAGTAAATGAAATGTGAAAATGAAGCAAATGTAAGAAACTACATTTTCGCTCACTAACTATAACTCTGCTCTAAATTTCATATTTTCCCCTTTATTCAGCACAAGACACGTTCCTGTGTCAATAGTTTTGACTACGAAATTCATATTTAATGTATATGGCATGTTTTAATATTACAAACTCGAGCAGATCAGCATTTACAAGCAAACATAAATAAATTATTATTTATTTATACTTATTATTAAAAGTAAATTGAAGACTAAATTACCCTTAGGAAACAGACGGAGCCCTCGTAACATCACACATGTTACGTGCTTAGATACTTTGGCGAACTTTCATCTCCGGTGTACCATGTCGTATAAGATGTTAAGAGGCGGCTGAATTTAGTAAATGGCGAAAATAGGAGTCTCTGAAAGATGACTACATATTTGTACCATTTGCTGCAGAGACTATCGGTCCGTGCGGTCCACGTGCGGTGAAGTTAAGAAAGGAACTGTATCCGCGACTTGGCGTCGCCGCTGGTGGCAAGAGGGCTGGTTTTTTTCTCGCAAACAGGCTAAGAATATCTATTCAGCGAGGAAACGCAGCCAGCTTTTTGGTAATATACCACGGACAGTGGGACCGTATAATAATTTTAGTTTTTAGTTGTAGTCTTTTTGTTATTCTATCAAATATTTGATATTTTTATGTTGAGAAAATAGAAGTAAATTCAATAAACTTTGGGATTAATTGCGTGGAATATGGGCCATTTGAGAAGATACCTTAACCTTTCGGGTCGGCGATTTTTAACAATAACATTATTTTGGGTGAAATTGTCCCAAGCATATGAGATTGAATATCGAAAAAGGTAAAATTCAAATTCGACGATAAATTGGGTTCCTATGTTAAAGGAATATATATATATTACTTTAATAATACAGTTTAAAAAATATAACATTTTGTAAATAAATTATGTACTAAAAGTTAAAGATTTTTTTTATTAAGACCTAATACCCGAACGGGGATAACAAGACCATGTATTCTGCCCAGGAGTCCATCTGGTTAGGTAACTAGGGTGGAGTGAAACTGTATGAAGATTTATTTTTTCGTTAAATTTGTAATAGCATAGTGGTAAAAAGCTGCCTTTGGATGAGAGAATGAAGAATGTTAAATATATTTTAAGTATTATTAATTGTTAGATTGCCCAGCTCGAAAAATTTTTGAAAAAGTATAATTTCGTTCATTTCACAGCCTTATTTAGAAATTTTTGTATTTTTATAGTGCTTTCGGCCGGTGGGGCTTAAAAATTCATTTTTTTTTTTTGTAATAGTTATTTTTAAGATTTTTTTCTTTTGACATGATTGTCTTAAATGATACTTTCACATATAAAATAATAAACTTCCTAACATTTCTGCAAGTTACTCAAAAAAATATCGAAATTAAAATTTTGGTTTTAGAGGGTAGACTCAAATTTTCAACCTCAATTTAAAAATACGAAAAGGTTTCTATAGATTCTATTTGATTTTAGAAACTTTGCAAGACCCTAAGCTATTTAAAACATTAAAAAATTGGTTTAACGGGCTATTATTTTTGTAATCGGCCTTCGAAGGTGGATAGGCTAAATATCCACAAAAATTTAAGTTTAAAAAAATTATTTTGCCTATTTTTGTCATTCTCATGTAAATTAAAGTAATAAATTTATTAATTTTTTCACTAAAACTCCAGTAAAATAACACGACCTAGACACGTACAGCACAATAATTCATAATTTGAGCATTGTTAAACGGGTTTTCGACCCTTCATGGCCAGGTAACAATTAGACTGCTCAGTGAAGCCGTCCCTCATAACCCTTTATCCTTGACTTGTCTAGTTCATTAGTTTAGTCGTTTACTGCCATCGCGCGTGTTGAAACTGCTCGTTTAGAGTAGGCACCGGAGAGGCGAGGAAAATAACTGGAGCGTTACCTGGATCATAGGGTTTTTATTAACGTCTATAACACCCTGATGGCTGGACGTGTCTCCGGTCGCAATCAATCTTGTCAACCAGTACCCCGGAATCCGGATCAAGTTGACAAAGTAATGGAAGAAGTCCAAAGAGACCCGTCTAAAAGTTCAAGAAGAATAGCTACACGAACTGGAGCTTCACCAACTTCGGGTCTAAGACTTTTTAATAAAGGTGAGCCTTAAAATATGCTGTAATATCAGTTTTAAGATTTTAACTTGTCATAATTATAAGTTTTTTTTTGTTTTGCAGAACGGTAACATGCGTACCATAACCTGCGCGTCCAGCAGCTTCAGGAATCTGATTACCGAAGAAGAGTAGTTTTTTGTGAAACCATGTTACAAAGATCTGAAGAAGACCTAATTTCTTCAAAAAAATACTTCGGACAGACGAGTCCAGATTCGAAAGGACTGGAATTTTAATATCCTCAATTACCATAGCGGGACCATCGAAAACCCACGTCTGGCAAGGGCATCGAACTTCAACACCACTTTAGCGTAAACCTGTGGTATGGGATCCTAAATGGAGAATTTATTGGTCCTTTGAATTACCGTCCAGGTTAAATGGACGGACTTTAAATTTTTACAAAATCACCTTTATGAATTGTTGGAAGACGTCTACGTTGCGGTACGACAACAAATGATTTTCAAAATGACGGTGCTTCTTGCCACTACGTAAGACAAGTAAGACAGCATCTCAACGAAACTTTCGACAAAACCGATAAAATGGCCTGCACGTTCGACAGACCTAAACCCTTTTATTTGGGGATTTTACAAGGAGCTGGTGTTCGCGCAGGAAGTAGATAATGAAGAAGAATTGGGAGAAAATCTGGAAATAACTGCAAGAAAAATTAAAGAAGCTCATTCACGTTTTTTAGACAGTAAAACATAACTTTTGAAACGTTGTCGTCTTTGTTTTGAAATAGGAGGACGTTATTTTGAAAACTTGCTTTAATAAAGAATTAAAATGATTAATATTTGTCAATTTTTGTTGTCATACAAAATAAGCCCAAATGACCTAACGAATAAATTACACCTCATTTCCTTGAATTTTACAAATTATCGATTTTGCTTAATTTGCCTCGGATGCCATTTCACAAGTTTTATGCTTTTTAGTCACAAGTTTTAATATAGAGTCAGTTGAAACCTGTAAATTAATAAAATTGTTAAGTATGTTTTGTCAGCAACTTTTTATTAAAAATAGATTTAATTTTTAATATAAACTGTAAATCGTCTTACTTGCGGAATTTACCACACTTCCTTCTGGTAACGAGTTTTACAAATCACGCACACTATCATTGTTATTAAAAATACTTTTTATTATATTAACACATACACTTTTTCTCGTTTAAACTTTAAAGTGCTCTTAAAACGTTTTGAGCAACACAATTAGTCCAGGAGGAATCGGCGCATGAGTACTGAAAACTATGCCACCTCAATTTTTATATGATTCTCTTCAAATTGTCCTACTGATGATATATGGTAAATGCATGGTATGGGGGCAACTCAGTGCTATATTGTTTAAATCGATTTTTTTTTATTACAAGGAATTGTTGTTTTCAAACAGGACAATTTTTAAATATTCTTTAATAAAATACAAATAAAAAGGTACTATGACTTTTACGATAAAAATAATGTTTTCGGAGTTATGGATTTTAAATGTTTGAAAAATTCAAATTCGGATACTTTGACATTGAAAATTTAGGTACCGGTACACTCAATGGCGGTGCTTCAAATCGGCACAAACGTTTTGTAGGGTATAACCAGTCCAGCGTACTAGTATATATGGAGGTCAGTGCATCAGGTCGACATTATGCTACTAGATAAATGTCCACTAGATAAATCTAGTAACAGACTACATAAGAGTATCAAAAGTCCTGAAGTGACCGCGTACACATTAAGTAGTTATGGTCCCATGTATTTATAATTGTTGATACTTATTGTTCCTTTGTATGATTCCACGTCCAATGAGATTATATGGAAATATCTGGTCAAAATCCGATGCGATTTCATCGACATTGGGATAAAGACAATACCAAGAGATTCAAGTCATGCATCACGAGATGCAAATGCATTGTTATCGGCCCGTAAAGTACATTTCTGCACAAGGGTTTGCTCCGTTTTAGGAATCATCAATTCGCCTACCAGGCGTGACGAACAATTTGTAATCGTCACGCCTTCAAATAGGATAAATGTATCTTATCTTGTTTTATGTTCCTCTTCGTTGGATAAAAGGTCAACTGCCGGAAATAGCCTCTTCCGTTGCAGGGAGGATTTGGCTTAATCGTCACGCTTGGCAGGCGGACCGACGATCGTAATACTAGAGGTTTCGCAATTTTACGCTGCTGTTTTTATAGGAGGGGCAAACGAGCATGCGGCACCTGATGGTAGTGATTACCGCCGCCATGAACAGCTGCAACACCAGGGGTTGCAGATGCGTTGCCGCTTTTAAAAGGTACGCACTTTTCTTGAAGGTCCCAGTCGTATCGGTCCGAAAACCTCTGGTGGTAGTCGATTCCACGAAATTGTGCGACGAAGAAAACTTCTTTTAAATCGCACAGTGGTGGACCGCCAGTCATCCAGATGGTATGCATGGTATCGCGAGTTTTGTCGCGATGTGCGATGGTGAAATTGTGCGGCTGGAATTGGTCCGCACAATTTCTCAAACACTCCCGTGGTAAATGCGATAAAATACGCAAAGAGATGCAACATCTCTCGCGTGCCAGTGAGTCAAGATGATCGGAAAGAGTTCAGTCGCCGATGAGCCTGAGGAGCCCCAGCGAGATGGGAACAGTATTCCATGTGCGGCCGAACCTGCGCCTTGTAAAGTTGCAGGCGGTGTGCGGCATGAAATACTGTCCGCTCTGCTGAGCACGCTTTTAGAAATTTGGCCTCCTCTTTCAAGTGACTACGAGCACGTCACTCGATATGTCGACGCCGAGGATTCCGATACTGGCTGAGGCAACAAAGTGCCTTGAAAATGAGGAGAGATACGAAGGTTACTTTAGCGGTAAACGCGCAAATTTGTATCTTCCGGGATTGAACTGGACTAGATTTAGTCGCCACCAGTCCGAGATTTTGTCCAACAAAGTCTCGACTTTGAACACAAGTTTGTTCCAGTACTCGGCGACGTTTTCCGAGAAATATAGGCACAGCCAGTGTATAGAGCATCACCAGTGCTATCATCTGCATAGCAATGAATATTACCGGTTTGCAACATGTTATTGATATGCAGAAGAAACAGCGTTGGTGATAACGCAGCCTTGTGGAACACCAGCGTTAATGGGCTTGTAATCGAAGTGCACCGTCTACTACAACCTTGATGCTGCGATCAGCAAGAAAACTGGTGATCCAATTGCACAATTTCTGGAAGCCTATAGGAAGGAACGTTACAGGTTTGTAATTCACATCAAAAGTATTTGAAGATTAACTGCTGAAATGTTATGATTAATTTTCCATTTTAATACCACATTCATGAGTAACTTTAATTCAAAGCCAAATAAAATGAAAACATGTGAACGCAGAGAACTTTGAGTTGTTGTTAATTTATGTGGAAAAAGAACGGAAAGGAAATTAACAAAGTTAGAACGTAGCTTGCTCTCAAATACGATTAATTGTAACATTCGACGGTTAAAATAAGCAAATAAAGCAAAATGGATCAGACAGAAATACACAATTAGAAAATACAAAAATATTGAATTTATTAATGTGTTTGTTCATTTGGATAGAAAGAAGACAAAGATAGATATGATTGTGAATTCATATAGTACTCGTATTTACGGATCACATTCAAATATTCAAAATTACGGTAAAAATAGAAGTAAAACACAAAAACTTCCCAGCCAAATGTATTAACGAAGGTGTGTTTACAGTAATGGTACTTATGGAACTCAGTTATATGAGTGTATTAGCGTATACTTGTTTCTCCGCTTTAAACATAATATAGTAAAGTGGGCTGGAATGTCATGTCATGAAGTCAAGAGAATCCATCATCCGATGTCATCTCGTAGGTAGTAGTAGTATGCGTCTATGGGAGATGGTAGAAAAGTTCTATGACGTCCAACTGATGGCGATATAATCATCTTATTACGTTACCGTTACAGCTCATTAAAAGTCCACTGATCATATTCCCATATTATAAATTATATAGGGATATTTCATAAGCACGCTTAGCATTTAGGTTGGCAACGCCGTTTTTGTTTTATAGTTGTTATTAAAGACGTTACTGCACATTTCCTGGTTTTGGTTCCTCTGTCGCCTCTTATCATTTATTAATTGATTGAACAAAATTATTTTTTCGACTCCACTGAATTTTACCAAACGCAAAAAATACCACGATACAAACAGCGCAACGAGTGCGCTGTGGCGTGCGCTCGGCAAGCTGGCGCGTCATCGAGCTGCTTGGCTGCTGTACTGGTATGCTGCATATTGGACTTGTAAAGTCCTAACATCGGCAAATTACTCATGTCAGTCGCCACCTTAGTCATCAGTGTGATAGCATCTTTATTTTGATTTTTAATCGAGGAATTATAGGTATCTATGGCCACAACAACCATTCATCATTAGGTGGAATTTGTGCTCGCTTGTCACCCGTATTCTTTATAAAATCACAATCGTATAACATTTATCATAGAATCGTATAAACTTATTTCTTACCACCCAAGTGGTTACATACGAGTTAAGTTGTCAAATATGGCGTGCGCATACGGCAAATATGTAAAAGAGGTTTGATGTTCAGACACGTACTGATCATCATCATTATCATCGTCATTACTTGCATTAACAGTTTCTCTTTATAAGATCGATGGACTATAAACCCTCTGGCTAACTTTATAAACTTCATTGAAAAACGACGAACTCTTCAGTTCTCAAAACAATTTTGTTTTCATTCGATACATTTTATTACCGAAAAACTAACGTATTATATTATTTGACTTTTATTAATATTTGCCGGAACACAGAAACAGGAAAGGCTTTCTATGTTCCAGTCTGACTGATATAGAGAGTTAATATAATTAGATTCTGTAAGGCGTCTTAGTGGTGTCCATGGATTTTTTTTATAAAATAAGGGTGACAACGATAACAATCCACCCATAGTAAGTGGATGTTGTTCTATACATCTACATTTATCCTCAATTAAGAATCAAATGCAGATGCGTTGTCACCCCTGAGGACTGAGATGGAATGCCTGTTTGTAAAAGGGTTTCAGTTCTCTATACTTACCATATGAAACACAGCAGCATTAAGCTGCAGTAGCATCTACATAAGTCAGATGGACTGTAAATTTGTTCTTCACTTGAATTTTATATTAAAATAATCCTTTCTTGCATGGTTTAGTAAATGAAATGTGAAATGAAGCAAATGTAGGAAACCACATTTTGCTCACCAACTATAACTCTGCTCTAAATTTCATATTTTTCCCTTTAATCAGCACAAGACACGTTCCTGTGTCAATAGTTTTGACTACGAAATCATATTTAATGTATATCGAATTTATATTTATATTATATATTATGTTAATACGAGTATTGCAGTTCTAAGATTTTGCCACAGTTTCTAAAAGTAAATGAGAAACCTTCGTCTCATTGTTGGATTGTGCCTATACTCATACAAATAGGATTATAGGTCAGGACAGGGCAGTTCTAATGCATTTGGGGAACATATTCACGAAATATTATTTTGTTGTGTTGCCGTGTAGCAGCTTATGAATCCATCACAACATTTAGACCTGTGGGTGTCGTAAGTGGCGACTATGGAAAATACCAGAAACATCATATAGCCCGATAGATGGAGGCATAGTTATGTCGTTTACGCCAGGTAAAATACCCAGATCTGTGATGACCAGCAGTATCAAAGGTGTTCACTTCGCCTTCAAGTGACGAAGGCAAATACCTTACAACGGGAGAGGCCCATGTCTGGTTTTTATCTTTACTGTCTGATGATGTTAAAAGGAAGAATAATTTTAGATATGCATGTCCTTATCATGTTTTCCTTAGCCACTGCGCATGGTGAAGCAGCAATAAAAATTTAAATTAATTATTTCATTGGTACCGGCACGGATCGAACATTTTGATTGATTACTATTATAACATATTTAAAGGCGAGCATTTATTCTACTTGAGCTTCCTCTTACGGCCAGCAGTGAAGGACCACGTCTCAGTTCCATAAGTCATCACTGGCAACACGCACTGGTTGTACAGTCTCGTTTTCAAGTTTTGAGGTATACCTGACGAGAAGATGTGTGTAATTTCCCGAACGCTACCCAGCCGAGTTGAATCCGTCGATTGACCTCTCGGTCGAAGTTGGACTTACCTACTCGGACTATTCGTCCCAGGTAAACATACACATACAACTTCGAGCTATAGCCTCGATACCACGCACAGGTGCTCACACCCATGCCAGTAGTTGTCGGAATCTCAATGGACGTTACACAAGATCTTTGTTTTGTACATGTTCATCTTAAGATCTATTCGTATCCGTTTGGAGGCTCTATTGAGGTCATTGGGCATGGTGTTTAGGTCCTCCAGCGATTCTACCATAAAGACTATATTGTCGGACAATCGAAGATGAGTGATGTACTCGCCATTGATGTTAACACCGTATTCTTTCCAGTCCAGTAGCTTGAAAACATCTTCCAAAAAGGGGAAGAGTTTCATGGATATAACGTCACCCTGTCTTAAACCTTTCTGCAGTTGGATAGGTTTTGTACTCTGGTTCTGTACTCGGATAGCCATCGTAACTCTACTGTACAAACATTTCAGCACTTCGATATACCGACAGTCAACTTGGCACCGCTGAAGAGACTGCAGCACCGCCCAAATTTCGACGGATTCAAAGGCTTTCTCATAGTCCACATACACAGGACATAGTGGCAGATTGTACTCCTCGGTCTTCTGTACAATTTGCCTGAGGGTATGTATATGGTCTATGGTGCTAAAGCCTTTTCGGAAACCGGCTTTTTCGGGGGGCTGGAAGTCGTCGAGTCTCCGTGCTAGACGATTCGTAATGACTCTCGAAAACAGCACGTAGACGCGGCTCAGAAGGGAAATCGGTCTGTAGTTCTTAAAGAGAGCGTTGACGCCTTTCTTGAAAAACAAGACCACCGCACATCTGCTCCATGCCACCATGAAGGACGGAATTAAAGAGCCTCTGAAGGATTTCAAGTACCGGTTTTCCACCCGCTTTCAGAAGCTCCGCTATAATTCCATCCTCGCCAGGGCCTTGCTGATTTTAAGGTGCTGAAGGGCCATTCTAACTCGCTCAAACTGACGTCCGGGATATCATCGAATAGTATCGGATACGAAGCTCTTGATCGTTACCACACTGCGTGGTTCCAACGATAATGTGTACAGCTGCCCATAGAACCTCTCAATCTCACTCAAAATCTCAGGTGTCCTGGAAACGACGCCACACTCGGTATTCAGCTTCGACAGTTGACTCTTTCTGGCATACAGATCTCTAGCAAAGACTTGGAGCCCTGGTTTGCTGATTGCTTCTTCAATACGAGCAGTATTGTTGCGTAAGTCCCGCCGCATACATTTGAGATCTGTCTGTTCAGTTGTCTGTATGCTGTCAAATCTACTGAAGACTGCAGCTTCATTTCCGTCTAACAGCCATGAGATTAAGAGTGTAATTGCAGAGTTTTTGTGTTCTTCTGCGGCGGGTGTTCAAAAACTTAGCTCCGACCGCATAGACAGTTTCCACGAGCTTGTCGTCCATATTGCAATCTTCAGGCACTGAAAACGATTTTGTAACTCGAGCTTTTGGGACTTTGGATTGAGTACGAGGGAGTTGGAGCGTTGACTTCATTAGACGTGACCTTCCAACTTAACGTTCAAGTTCAGTAATTACCATTCGGTGATCGCTGCCGGTTTTCATCCTCGCGATCACAGAGATACAACAACAGCGTCTAGTCGTCATAATGAAGTCAATCTCATTTTTGTCGAACCGTCGGGGCTCGACCAAGTCCACTTCCTGTGGGGCCGCTTCTTGAAGAAAGAGTTCATCATAAAGAGTCCTCTTTTCCATGAAGTTGGCCAGCTGCTGGCCCTTAGGTTACGTTGCCCTATTCCGAATTTCTACTCACCATTCTTCTAAGCCTAGTTTTGCGTTGAAGTCTCCCAACACCGTATAGTGGGCTTTGCAGGAATGCATGGCTCTAGATATAGCCTCATAAATTTCCTCCATCTACTATCGGGATGTGCTGAGGTTGGTGCAACCTATTGACTTTCAGCGAATAACGTTTGGTGATGCTGAGTATAAGGTAAGCAACCTCGCCGATGCGCTCCCAAGCTTTACAACGTTGGTAACGAGAGACTTGTAGACGATAAATCCGACGCCTCCTTGGGCAGATGGTCGCTCTCCCGGTGATAGAACAAGTTGCCGGATTCGAGGATTACCGTGTCCTCTTCCTCTTCGGATCTCGAATAATCCTGTAATATGCCAGCGTGACTTGTCTATCTCTTCTTTCAGCTTTAGGATCTTCTCAAGTCCTCAGGGTGCGTGCGCATATGTTGCACAGGTCGTCGTCTTAGGTGGCAACCAACATCCACCGTAGATTCTTAGCACCCCTGCCCCGTCGTTACCATGGTGGCCAAATAACAAGGAATAGCGACTGGGGCTATCTTTCAACTATCATGGGGCTATATTGCCATAATTGCCACGCTTGACGGGCGGCTTGACAACCACGGTTTTTTATTTTATTTTGCTGTTATTAGAAAGATACTGCTGCCCATCTTCTGCCTCAGTTTCTGTCTGCCCCTCTTACGACACCCACGGAAGATATGGGGTAGTGGATATTCTTGCCCACCACTACACGGGCGAATATGGAGAGGGCTGTGCCGGTTCTCTGCGTGATAAACTTAGAAATGAAGATATCCGCAGTAGAACCAGAATGGCCGATATAGCTTAACGGATTAGTAAGCTGAAGTGGCAATGGGCCGGCTATATAGCTCGAAGAACCGACAACCGATGTAAAAAGTTCTCGAGTGGCAGCCTCGTACCGGTAGGCGAAGTGTAGGATGACCTGACCTGACCTGAGTAGACGGAGTGACGACCTGGTAAAACATGCAAGAAGTCGATGGAAGCAAGTGGCTGAGGACCGTGCTTTGTGGCATTCCTTGGGGGAGGCCTATGTTCAACAGTGGACTCGTGAAGGGCTGTAATGATGATGATGACTTATTCTCCGAGCTACCATACTTTAGAAGACGTTATATGTACATCGGAAATTGGAAATATTTCAGTCTCATAATATTTTAAAGTTAAGTTAAACTTGACAAACAATACCTCAGGCCCCATGAAAATGAATAAAATTAATTTCATTCAAGTGCTTTCAGTAGATGCTAATTTCATTCATTAATTTACTGGTATAATTAAATTATTCCATAATTGTAATATAAACTTAATAATTTTAGGTTATATAATTATTATTATAACTATATACAGTATCAATGATGACGAGATATTTCTCGAAGGAACTATACAAAGGTAAACATAATATTTCAGTTTCAAAAGTTAAATTAAAGGAGGTATAAATCTTTTCACTATCTCAAGTATTTTTAATCTTGTTTTTGAGCTTTTTATAGAAGCTTAACTCTAATATTTAAATTGGAACTATATGAATGATTTAGGAATCATTATACTAGGTATAAGAGTGTAGTCAAAGTGAAGCCTGAAGACAACATTTCGTTGACAAAGATAAATTCAACAAACTGGTACTTCCAAATCTCTAATCTGTTCAAGTTATAAAATCACATTGAAACCTAAGAACATAAAATATAAAAAAATATATTAAAATATTTATATTATATAGATAGGACGTAAACTGACATGCCTTAACGCTTTCTTAGTAGCGTAAAAATATACAATTAAAAAATGTAAATGTAACCTTTACTACAACATAGTACTATAATATTATTCTGTGCCTTTACATGAGGTATATGTCAATTTATTGACATTAATATTTATATCTGTTTTGTCATTGTCTTTCATTAATATAACTGTATGTTTTTGCATACATTTTATTAGTAGTATATTTTTGATCGATTAACAATTTATTACTAAATAATAAAGCATAAAATATTTATCAATAAAAACTAATTATTATTAGTTTTGAACTATATACAAAAATGTATTATGTAGTATTTACAAATTACAGACACAAAATGAAGTCATTCGCTGCCATAGACTTAGAATATACAGGTTGTCCAGTAAATAGCACGACATACTGGGGTAATAGCTAGGTTCACCTATCAATACAACACAATATATGTTCAGCAAAATCTTACGGATTTACAGTTTTACAAAATTTTCCGAAATACGAAAAATCTCTACCTTGAAACAGACTTTTAAGCATCTCGTAATGAAAATCCTTTTCTAGTACTTTTTACATCAAATTATTTGTGAATAGTTACTTTACTCATTGATAAGTCTTTTTTTCTATCAAAGACAAGAATGTTTTCAAGAAATACTATTTTTGTTTAAATTTGCACAGAACTATTTTCTTATCACTTAAGTTTAACCTACAGTGGTGAAAAATAAATGTATGTAGTAGTTTGTACAACAAACTTAAAAATAGCTTGTTTAATGGTGATTTAGGAAAGATACAATACTAGTGCATTTTCTTAAAATACAAAAAAATGCTATTTTAGTTCCAGAGAAGCTGATTTTGTTGAAAATGTAATTAACGTAATTTTGACAAAAACCACTATGAGAATAAAATGTAGCTGCTCATTTACACGATTATTATAAAACTAGTTGTGACACGTAAATGCGACATGCACGTGTGACTAAAGGTTTTACCTGCTCGCCAACCGACCCGAGCTGACCGGTTACTGTCTAACAAAAGAAGCGCATGCTATCCTGCTCTTTCTTGCATTGTGATTTTGTGTCTCACTCTCAACCTTATTTGCGACACTTGTCAGTACGCCCCTTAAACCGTGCAACGCATCTCTGTGTTCACAAATTATTGTTTCGTACTGACGACTGTTTTGTGCCTTGGACCCCGGACTTTGTTTGCCTTCGATTTGGATTTTTATTGTGATCACTACGACAACTTGGCGACCACCTGGACTTTTGTGTTTTATAACATGGCCAACCGCCGCGTTTTTCCTGGTTATACGCAGCGAGTATGCTGAGATGCACTATTTACGGAGAAGCTGGCCAAAGTCCCGAGCTGCTGCACCCTCTACAGGGAAGGTTTCCGATAGGAACATCCACACATGAAATATTTACAAGGTGCATAACTCCTACATGGAAGGCAGACTCCCTGGTCAACGTGGCGGTGGACGGCCTCAAGTTGTTGACGAAGACATAGTGCTTCAGGAACGAGAACAAGACCCGACAACTTCGGTTAGGGCGATACAACGGCGCACAGGGATACCGAAGTCCACTGTTCATTCAGTACTTAAGAGGTATGGATACCATCCATTTCACGTACGACGCGTGCAAACTCTTTTAACTAGAGACTACCCGCCGAGAGTTCAATTCGACGCCGCATGCTTGGAAATGCATCGGGAGGACCCAAACTTTTTTAATAAGGTGTTATGGAGTGATGAGTCAGCCTGCAGAAAGGACGGCTACTTGAATTTGCATAATTTACATAGTTGGCAATTAGAAAATCCGTATGTGTCAAGAGAAGACAGGTCCCAGTAAAACACCAAAATAAATTTATGGTGTGGATTTAATGGCCAGATTGTGGGTCCCGTCGAGCTTCCACCTACATTAAATGCCAATAATTACTTGAGTTTTTAGGAGAAACCCTACCCACGCTCCTTGAAAATGTTCCGAGTGAGCTAAGAGAGGTGATGTGGCTTCAAATGATGGGTGCCCTGCTCATTATGGCTGGAAGTAAGAGCCTACTTAGATGAAGTTTATCCAGGCAGGTGGATTGGGCGACTGGGACCGATATTATAATACCTAGGTCCTGGACCTAAACCCCTGGATTTTTTTTATTGTTATGAAGGACAAAAGTCTATAAAACCGATCCAAAATGACAATGAATTGAGAGCAAGGGTTAATATTGCAGCAAGAAAAATATCGGAAATAAGCCTGAGAAGACTCAAAAGCTCATTTTAAGAAGATGCCGAGTGTATTAGGGCAATAAGGAAGCAATTTGAGCATTTATTGTAATTTATTTAAATAAATGTTTATTAAAGTTAACTCCGTTTTTTTTTTTACACATCACCTTATCCTTCAAGATGTCATTTACAGACCGGCCGGCCGGTCGGCTGTAGATTAATTATTATGCACCGGAACCGTAGTACGACCTTACAACGATTCGAATTGAAAGTCATAATACTTGCATTTAAAATAAAATGCTCTTATTAACTAAAATAGCGTATTTTGTATTTTTTTTAATGAAAATGCAATTAGTATTGTATCTTTCCTAAATCACCATTAAACAAGCTATTTTTAAGTTTGTTGTACAAACTGTTACATACATTTATTTTTCACCACTGTAGTAAAACTTATGATAAGAATAGTTCTGTGCAATTTTAAACAAAAATAGTATTTCTTGAAAACATTCTTGTCTTTGATAGAAAAAGACTTATTAATGAGTAAAGTAACTATTCACGTAATTTGATGCAAAAGTACCAGGAAAAGATTTTTCATTACGAGATGCTTAAAAGTCTGTTTCATAGATTTTTGGTATTTCGGAAAATTTTGTAAACCAAATCCGTAAGATTTTGCTGAACATATATTGTGTTGTATTGATAGGTGGTGACCCTAGCTATCACCCTGCAGTATGTCGTGCTATTTACTGGACACCTGTATACGATAGTATATTCTAAGTCTATGTTCGCGCCTTTATAAACGGAAACCATTTAAACATACTATAGATTTTACTGAACGTTATACGTCCGAAAAGATTGAGTTACCCTCAAGTCACGCCTAAACAAGTTTTTACTCCAAAATTGTTTTTTAGATTTAAAGAAGCCAATATAATTTGTCTTTATTCAGGGTTCCAGTACGTGAAACCTTAAGATTGTCAAAACTTTATTTTATTCAAAGGGAATTAAAACAAGAACAGAGTCTTAAGATCGTCGTTATTACCGTTACCGTTACCGTTACAGCCTATTAACGTCCACTGCTGAACATAGGCATCCCCCATAGATTGCATCATAGGGGGAATATTTGTGATAGTTGCACGCTTGGCAAATGGGTTGGCAACCGCAGTTTTTTATTTTTAGTCATTATTAGGAAGACGCTGCTACCCATCTCCTGATTTGATTCCCTCTGTTGCCGTTTACGACACCCATGGGATGATATGGGGTAGTGGATATTCTTACACCGCCACTACACGGTACGTCGTCGTCGTTATTAATTTTTAAATATTTTTCCTCGTTTTACCTTCTAAATATAAATCATTGTTATTGAAGCTATGTTTTTCAACAACATTTGTAATTATTTCAGTGAGGCGTCACATATTATAGTTACGTTACTAAAATAATATGGATATTATTACTTGACAACTGACACAAAATTAATTAACTTTAAGTCACGTGATATGTCAGACGTTGGTATAACAAAAGATTTCATTTTAATTAGAATACGGTGGGTAGATGATAGAGGAGTAGGTATTTTAATTGAAGTAATTGTAGATAATGTAAACACATCAATAGAATATAGGGATACCTTATTCTTAAATTATTTACGACTTTATGCATAGTTTAAAATCTTTTTAGTTTCCATAAATTCCATTTATTTACAGATTGAAATCTCTATTATTCTATTTTAGAAATTTAAAAATGTTAATAAAAAAATTCAAAAGAAAAAACAAAATACGGCGGCAAAATTGTTAGTAATTCGTTACGTCAAAGAAAATTAAAATTGTTCTACTGATATTAATTAATGAAAAGGGATTAGATTGTTTTTCTTTTATAATTTAACGTGCCGTGTGAGCTTTTAGAGTCATGTCACGTCGTCATTTGAGTCGAGATGAAATGTTACGAGCCGTGGGCATGTTAGAAAATGGTGCTATTAAACGCGTAGTTGCTGAGGCCCTACACACCAGCCAAAACGTGATATCAAGGTTATGGTCACGTTGCCGCAGTACTGGGGATGTGGCTGAACGGCACTCGGGTAGATATGGTGTTACTACGCAAAGACAGGATCGATTTCTTCAAATGACCGCCAGAAGACAACCCAACATCACAGCGATGCAACTACTACAAAGGCTCCGGGAGGACCACCAGCTGCTGGTAAGCGACCTAACCGTGCGAAAGAGGTCGCATGAAGTTGGTCTTCATGCTCGAAGACCGCTACGTGTTCAACATTGCGACGTTTCAATCCGGTCAGCATTTATCATGGAGTGACGAACAATGGTCTTTGGTGCTGTTCACCGATGAGTCCTGGTTTAGGTTTCATCCGGATTCACGAAGAACACGCGCTTTGAGAACTCCAGGTAGAGTTAGCCGTCTACGGCACCCTCAGGAGGTCAGTCACCAAGGCGGGACAATCATGGTGTGGGCAGGATGTCTTGGCGGACGAACCCAGATCGCTTGGATCCAAGGCAGCATGACTATACAAAATTACCACGAAGAGGTAGTAGAGCCTGTTACTGTCCCACACAGAATCGAAATGGGCCATGCCATGGAATTTCTCATGCACGATAATGTTCCTTCCCATACGGCGCGGCTGGTGTCGGCCGCTCTCCGAGACCACGATATTCGAGTTTTGATTTCCCGCCAAATTTGACGACGGACCAAGAACTTTACGAACAATTTCAAAGAACATGGGACCTCATACCGCAGCAAGAAAATGACAATTTAATTTTAAGTATGAACAATCGATGTCGATGTGTAATTAATGCCACTCTTAGGCAACACTCATTATTAATAATTAGATTTTATGAGATTTTTTCAATTTTAATCAAAATTAATAGTTTTATAAGAAATTTTCTACGGCGATTAAAAAATTTAAATATTTTATTTAAAATAAAAAATTTCGAAATGTTTTTAATTTTATTAAAGACTTAAAATAACCAATCATTCTTCTATTTACTATATCAGAAAATTCTTCATAGATTTTAGATATTTGATGAAATATAAATTATCCTTAGATTCTGTTGATGTGTTTATTCTGCAATTTAACACTTAACTATAAATACCAGATAATTTTTTTTTAGAAATTTGCCCTCGAATACTTTTTTTAATAAAAATGAATAAAATACTTTCAATATATTTTACTTTTATACATAATTACATTTAAATTTTATTCAAATCAAAATATTATTTCAGATTTTCTCAAAAGAATTGTAGATAAATGATGGAAGACAGAATTTTTGGAGTATATGTATTAGGAAAAAAGATCAATATTAAAAATGTTAAATCAAATGAAAAAATACTGAATTGAAAATTTTTAAATGGTGCATTGAACAGATTTTTGATACCTCTGACGATAATAGAACAAAAAAATTTTTTCCTCAACTATGTAATGTTCAATTAAGTAAATTTTAACTTTTTCAACCTAAATGTAATTTAATAAAAATAATAACGTCTGCATTTTGGTTACCACAATTAATATGTTTGCTAAATATTAATTAAACTACCTGGAACACTTAGAAAAAAGCCTCAATCTATCATAAAACGTGATTGTCAAATTTAAAACTTTAATTAGAGAATTTACCAGTGTATTTAATTTTGGCAAAATTATGTCCTATTTTTGGCAAGTTAAATACATTGAAATAAAAATTGTCAAGTGCATTAAAGGCATCTTGTTACTATAATATCGCATTGTAATATTACTTATTTTTAAAATAATATGCATTGATCGAGTCTCGATTTGATGATCACTCAGGAGTTAATGGACTGCAATTAATTATATCGTTATTAATAGAATGAAAAAATCTACACAATCTATTTGATATCGCAATTTTAATAGCATTCAAATATATATTTTTTTAATCTCGTGCTTTATATCGGTGTTTTATGGTGCATTTTTTTCGGTTACATTGCTAGCGTAAGTAATGTCTGAGTCTCAATCACAGTGTTCAGTGTAGATTTATATGTTCGACATGGCAATCGAAATTGAGCAACATATTTTTGGAAGAATTATTGATACATATTATATATATCCTTTTTGGGTATAATTTATTTTTTGATTTATTTTCAATCAAACAACAGTTGCTGGTATTCGAATTTGATATATCAAAAAACATAAATTATTTAAAAATTTGTATTGACACACACCTCTATATGTATTGCCACTAGCTGGTAGGACTCCTTTTCTGCCTAGGAGGCCGTCTGGGTGCTTGTGTGTTGCTATTGTATCGATCCGCCTCTCATTTTATGAAAATGGCCGTCTGTTATAAAATATAACAATTATATAAATCAATATAAATTACGTGACCATGCTTACTAAAGATGTCTCTCGGAATAATGAATATTCACTAGAGCAATCGAAAGCCGTTGGTAGTGCCTTATAATTATGTTAAACTAAAGAACCTCGTTCACGAAGAAAGGACACAAAAAGGTTAAGAACTTAAAATCGTCCCTATTCCACTTGTATCAGGTTTACATCAGTCAATTTCTTAATAAATAATCCCTTCCCACTTGGAAAAGGCTCACAATATTTATATAAAAAAACCCGATACAAGGGCTTCGCTACAGACGAAGAAAGAGAGCGAAGCCCACTAAAAGCGTTACGCAGGTACTCAATAAAAATAAGAAAAATTCAAGGGAAGACAATTTAAATTTTTTTACACACTTTCAATTAAAAATTATTATTTTGTTTTTAATTTTATTGGTGTTGGCAGGAATCGAAACCAGGTTACTCGCGTACTGAGAAATTTACAGCGAACGCATAATCCCTGAGCCACCACGGCACATTTTAAGTGCTGATTTACCATGTGACAAAATGTGAAGCAAAACATCGTGAAGAAACCTGAATGTCTAAGTACTTATGAGACAAGAGCATTCTTTGATAAGTTAATGTTACAGACGATGACGCATCGCCTACTCAGAAGAAAGGCAGAAAGGCTGACTGAAATTGTAACTTTCAATTGTCATATCAAAAGTGACCAAAGGCCATGTACAATGGCCATAAACATACGTATCATTTTGTTTTATTTATCCCCTATAAGGACAACAGTGGACTTTTAAAGGCTGTAATGAATTCATTAATTAATTCATTACAGCCTTTAAAAGTCCAAAAAAAAGCTTCCTACAAGTCTCTTTTTAAAAACAAAGTTCGTGAACATTTTAGTAAAGCATTGCAAGTGTGAATTAACGCTTTTACTAAAAAATGATTCTATCGTCATATCCTTCTTTATCATGGCATAGATATATGTATGTATATATGTATAGAATACCTTCTATATATATATATATATATATTCTGGTTTATTCGAACTTAGGTACCACCGTCAAACGAGGCCAATCAAATGTAAGCGTGGCGATTATGGCGAATCCTCATTTAACAAGAAAGCTCATGTTCAGCAGTGACCTTTTCGAGCTAATGAAAAAAAGAACTGTTAATTGAATAAAATTATTTTACGGATTTTATCGCGTTTAATTTCTATTTTGATTCCCGAAGTTTCAGGTGCTTGCACATTGCCCCCGTGACCATGGGTGCTGTAAAGCACCCGAACGTCGGGAATCAAAATAGTAAAATTAAACGCGATAAATCCGTAATTGTTTTATTCAATGTGTAGTGTTCGCGTAAATATAAGAAATCATTAAGAACTGTTAAACCAAACCTGAGACAGTTGGTTGCCTTACTCATTTTTCTGTTTCCTTTTATGAATGAGACTGTTTACTTATAATTTTAATATTGTATAATTAACAAGTTATTCCTTAAAACGTTTTATGTAAGCGCTTTATAAATTTTTTTATTATTTTTATTAAAGGAAAATTTTCAAAGCACGTCAATTTATGTAATTAACATAATGAAGGATGCTGAAGGATGCTTAAATTTTAAAGGTATTTTCTAAAAGACTGTTCTGAAATTTCGATATATTTATCTTTAGTAGTTTAAAAGTAGTTTTTTTATACTGTACAAATGACGATATATTTTTTCTATCTTGTCTACTATTTTTTTTTATTTTAACAATACAGTTTTCATTACAATATAATTTCTTCGTGATAATAAAAATCAATTTGTTTGTTTTGACATTGCCGGTTTCTTCTTATATAATATGTTACACACACACACATGAACATTAGTAGTTCCGTTTATCATCCACTCTTCCATTACTTTTCTAACAATTATTGTGCTATTTAAAAGCTTTTATTTAACTTGCAATGCATGCTTTTAGGGTCATATCAATCTCAATCTCGTGACAAGCTTTTATATCATATAAATTGTGTAATGTAATAAATTGATGGGTTTGATTTCATTTAAAGTTTATTTTCTTCTTTTTGGGGCATTTCAATAAAAGTTTGTTTATAAAAATGTTTTATTTTACTATTAATGTATTTGTTACAACAACGATGACTTCAAAATAATCAAAATAAGTTACACGGAAATAAGAGACATAAAGCACAATTATAATTGCTTTCGTCTTTGAAGTTTAGAATTCTAAATTTATGAATTTATTATGCCGTGACAATATTAAAGTTAATTAAAGTAATTGTTATTCTGTAATTAACTAACTGATATAATCGAACTATTATAACTGAAATAATATAATCGAATTATGAGAAAGTTAAAAAAGAAAGCTTGAAGCGGTAAATGATTATGATAATCTAATATATAAAAAATTTATGTTTGCTTGTTCGTATTTTATGCGCCGCCATACCGTTCATCAGATTGCGCTAAAATTTTGTCAACTTATTGCTTGCACTTCCGCTAAGGTTATAGGCACTGTACAATTAATTTACAGGAGGTGGCGCGCGTGTCGTACAGACATATTTATTTGAAAATCATAATATGTCATTCAATTTCGATGAATTTATTATCATTCCTAATTAAACAATATAACCCTTCCAAATTTAAAAACGATATTTTCACAAATATTTTTTTTGCGGGAGCATCGCGCGGGGTATCAGCTACTAAGTTATATTTATTCGATTAATTTAAGTAAATGTAGCACTGACCCGAAACTAGGCAAAGGAATTTTGTTTGACAAAATTTTAAAAATAAACTTATATATTTTCAGGCTTTAATATTAAAAATAACATATACATAAAAGTTAAAAAAGTTACAGCCTATATACGTCCCACTGCTGGGCACAGGCCTCCTCTCATTTCTGAGATGGTTTTTAGGGCAAGGAAGTGTCAAGGATTCAAACCG
This sequence comes from Parnassius orleans, assembly GCA_029286625.1. Lineage (NCBI taxonomy): Eukaryota > Metazoa > Arthropoda > Insecta > Lepidoptera > Papilionidae > Parnassius > Parnassius orleans. Next base: position 119,357 of record JAGSMP010000664.1, read on the forward strand.
GACACATGAAGCAGTCGCGCTTACGAACACTACCAACAGAGCAGTCTTAAAATACACCTAAATAGTAATTAAATTAAGTTTGGTAAATTATTTCATTCTCTTGTTGTACGCATTCCGAACAACAAAGCAAAATGTTTGGTTAGAATGTGCGGTTTGACGACAACAAAGGGGAGTAGACTGGACGAGCGTTTGATTGTTCGATGATGTAAGAGAGACATATCGAATGTCTGGTCTGGTTTGAATATTGTAAACTTCATATATAAAATGTTAAACTACCATCTATTGGTGTCTCGCAGTAACACTACTAATATTTATTTGCATCAACTCATACCAGAATAAATAGTAGTAGGTAAAGTGATGATTCTTTTTTCAATACAAAGCAAAAACGAGATGTAACACTATATACCGATATTTTCATTAGTCATCTGAAATGACAACCGTGATCTAATAATATGGGTAAATCGATTTTCAGATGTCGCCCCACACAGTAATTCTGTAATGGAGAATGCTTTATAGAATATAAGAAAGGTGTAAATATAATAAAAGAGTAGTATTGGTGTGATTACCTTCAAAATAAAATGCTTAGTTATTGCTGTTCAGAGGTTGCAGATATAAGTTCAATGAGTTAAATTCAATAAAGTTAGCGTTAAAGCTAAATATTAATTAAAGTCTAGATAATAAAGCAGTAATTTCATTTGTTTAGATTTTTGTTTAATTATACCTTTTGTTTCTTTTCTTTTAAAAATCGTTACCTACACACTAGGATTTTCTCCTGTATCCTGGGGGCAGTTTACATACATAAATTTTACAAGGACAAACATCCAGACCTGGAACAATTATTTGTAGGCCATACAAATACTTTTACTATGCGGGATTTGGACCCGCGGCCCTTAGCGCTGCATTTCATTGCTAAGCCACTGCGCCACGGAGCCAATAAAAATATACATTAATAAAAAATTAAAACTAAAAACTCAAATTATTATACAATCCTATCCTGCGCTTCCTTGCTGAATGGCTATACTTAGCCTTTGAGCGAGAAAAAGAGCCCTCTTATCACCAGCAGCGACGGCCAGTCGCGGATACTGTTACTTCAGTTTACAGTTTAGATTCACGGCACGTGGACACCACGGACCGATAGTCTCTAAAGCATATAGCACAAACTTGTAGTCATCTTTCAGAGACTCATATTTGCGCCACTTACCCAGTTCACCTGCCACAGATGCCGCCCCGGCTCTAACCGAGGTACTCCCGGGATGAGAGGCTGCCAAATTGTCTACACAAGTAGTATCCCACAATATATTTTGTTTAATAAAAATATTCACCAGTTATTTAGTGTTAGCTTCAACAAATTAATCAAAAGAAATCTTGCTCTTCGCTACAAAGCGCTTCATTATAATATATCAAGAACAATAACCGTGTCAAGTAAACATTATTTTTGCTCACTGCGAAAAAGTCTTTTATTCACATTATAACGGCTTTTAATAATTCATCTTTGTTTAAATTATGCATGAGATAAGTTATCTTCCTTAACGTTAGCACTCAGGACATATTGTTTCATTTGGAAATATATACCTTATATAAATATTAAAATAAAGAAAAGTAACACTTATTTCACCAACACAAACGTTGAGAATTTAGGAAATTCGTACAAATTACAAATTGGTAATTATGCAGTTGTTTGATGTTAAAAAGGATCCGCCGCAGTTATAATCTGTAGGGTACGACAACACTGGTTTTCATCAGGACCTAACTAACCCACAACCGTACATTGATGTAAAAAAAAAACCACTTAAACGAATAAAAAAACAATAATAAGGAAAAGCTTAAATAATAATAAAAATGAACCAGAAACTATATTGTTATACGTCTAGGATGTACTACGTAATTACAGTTTTATTTTAAAGTTAAACGAAACGAAGACATATGAAATAAATTTTTATTCAATGGAAATCCACTCTAAGTCGTCATATGGGTCTGCGGGATGTTCAGATGAAATATCGATTAGCATATTATGTGGACAAAACCTCTAGTTTGAAAAGCAATTGACGAAATCGCAAAATTGGAAAATTAACAAATATCTGAACATATTGTTTACCTAAGTATATAAAATTGTGTTTAATATTTAATTACTTACTCAATTGTAAAATATTGAATAAAATTGTATTATATAATTTCCATCTTTGGTCTTCTTTATTTAAGGAATTTCAATAGTTCATTGGCTGCATTATAGTAATTTACTCGTGTACACACAAACCATAAAGCTGGACTGTTAGTTCGATTATCCTCTAAAATATTAAAATGTATATAATATTTTATAACAGTCCTTTATCAATTGCCAGGCACTCCTTGAAACCCGAATTCAATCCTCGGTAGCAGACACTGCACAACATGTGACTATACATCATTGATCATTGATCACGCTTGGAGAAGGATCGCAATACACAAACACGATCCTCTTTGAGGCTGCTATCCGTCATTGTCTGGGTACTTTACGTTTGGCGTAAACGAGATGATTACCGCCATCAAACATAAGCCATAAGTTTTTAGCCATAATCGCAAATACTAGTTGTAGTGACGACCTGATATGCAGTAAGTCGATGGATTCAGGTGTTAGAATCGTCCTTTGTGGCATTCTTGAGGGAGGCCTGTGTTCAGCTGGTTAAACACGGCTGTAATGATGATGATGATGAGTCGCCTCATAGCTCAGTAGCTCCTTGAGGAGAAATGAACTCTAGAGTAATCTAATTCATGTATTGTCTTTAAAATTAGTAATTGAAATTATTAAATAAACATTTTATACCGTTATTATAGCATTCCTGAATTTAATTTTCATGGACTATAAGTCGGCAACTGAGGATATTAAAATACTCATATATTAGTTATAAGCAACTCGTTTAGATTATATTTGCAATAAATTCAATTGCCCACATTAAGCGAAAGGCGGTACAAATATATCCTATATTTTAGGTAAGCATATCTTACATGTCACTGGTATATTTTGGTTTCTCGAAGCGTTTCTAAGTGTTTTCCTATAAAATTTGTAAAACATAAGTTTTACTTACTACATTTTACTTTCTAAAATTAGGTAGATCCCAAAGAAGATTTTAATTTTTTCTGATAGGTAGTACTCGTATAACGTCGTTTGTATAAATTTTGTAATATATATATATATGTCTGTGTGTGTGTGTGTGTGTTACGGCGGTAAAAGCCGAAGTGCGAATGGGTGTAGCCACGGCTAATGGTGTAGTCGATTGTGGTTGATGTATCATACATCTCGTAATTTATAAATTAGATAAATGTCTGCGGCATTTTAAAAGTGCGTTTGCGAATCAGGCAAAATTATGCTGTTTTCTGTACATTTTGGCAATAAACTAAACCAATTGAAACATAGCTAATAGCTACCACGTATAGAACAGTTCTTCGTCTTTAAATGGTAATAACTTTTTTGTTGAAAATAATAGTTTTTATATTGTAAAACGATCTTCCTAGCCATTTTCTACAAAATTAACGATACCATCATGTTTAGGTACATTTTTGTTCTATAATCAACATGTATTAAGATTTTTTAAAAATACTATAAGTGGCAGACATATTCAATAAAAAATAGTGGTGTTTACTTTTATCAAATGTCACAAATAGTCGTAAAAATAAAAACTGATGCTATTTTTTCACATATTTTTTGCTAATACGGATGAATCATAATAATAATAATAATAAGTACGGAAGTGTAAGGAAGTGACGACATCGCCCGCTGACGTAACGGTTATGTGACAAAACTGCTACGTCAGCGCAGTCAGTCAGCGCCTGGCCATGAGGTGTTATGCCGTGCCTCGGCAAAACTGAAGGTGCAAAGGCCCGCTTGTGCACATGGCCTCACCATGACGGTGCCGGGTCTGGGCGTCTCCCGTTAACTGACGCCCATATATGGATGATGGAACTCAGAAATACGCGCAAAGGGTCGCTGCCTGGAGGTCGCCAGGGCGCGTCTGAGCTGGCGCTGGACGCGACAGCATGCGAACCGCAGCCGATCACGAGGAGCTGCACGACCACCCAGCAGCCTCCATCCATCATCCCCACCAGCTGGCTTGGTGTCGGCAGGGTCTTTGCGGGCCCAGCAATCGGCAGCACCCGCCACTGGTGGAGTACGCATGCGATGGACAATTCAAATGAATAGCAACGCATTGCGGGCGTATTGGGGCTGAAGTTGGAGTTTGCGTGCCGGGCTGGGATGCATCGACTTTTGCTGAGGCTGGAGCCATCTATAACCGTCACCGAGCAAAACCTGGCAGACCGAGTTCGGTATATCTTGCGTTCAAACATATTTGATGGCACCGAACTCGAACGGCTGACGTGAGGCTGTTTCTCATCGGATGAAAATACTACGACTGTGAATGCGGCGCCACAGTTGCCGAGCACTACCGTGGATGCCGCTGTGAATCCCTCAGCGGTTGTGGTTGATTCAGACGATGATGAAACAATCGCAGGAACTAGAACTAGAGCAATGAGGGTACATTGGAAGAGGCGATTGTGGAAACGCGCAGTACGCCTCTCGAAAATCGACCGCGACCTCGCTAACCTAAGCAAGCGGATCAGGATGTCGTGACGGCCCTGAACCCATTGCTGGCAACCTATTTGAAACCAGCCGGGACCTGCGATACGGACTCAATACTCTTTGGCGCCGCTTTGGCAGTTTGCCGTGCCAAACTTCCCACGTCTGGACGTGCTACTGGTCAAATGGCGCTATCCCAGCCTGGAGAAGAGTTGAGGACCGTGTCGCAGGCAGGGCCTCATCGGCAGACTGATAAGCTTCAGGTCGGGCAATAATAGGCCGAGTGGTGCGCACCGTCAGGATGGCGTTGCTGGGACAAATGTCGGTTGTCCCGTGGATATAACGCAAAAACTTGACGGAGCGCATAGACGAAATCTAAAGCAGAATCGCTGCTTGGGAAATGATTCGGCGATATACCGAGAGGTCAAGACGGTTCAACCAGAATCGTCTCTTCCAATGTCAAAGAGGCTCTATGAGTCATTGGAGCGACCAATGGTACGTGGAACGGGCCAGCACCGAATCAGGCCGACATATCGCGCATTCTGGCGCGGCCTGTGGTCAGAACCGTAAACCACAGCGAGGGCCTGGACGGAAGTTGTGGCGAGTCAGTGTGCGAGTGTACGCCCATGGACCCCGTCATCCGCCGCCGCCATTGACGTAGCTGGGGAGGCGGTCCGTAGACTGAACTGGAAAAGTCCGGGACTCGACGGACTGCATCACTACCTGAAGGGTTCGTGTGTCTGCCGACAGTTTCAGAGGCTCGACCAAAAGTCGCTCCCGAGCCTCTTCACTACTGGGATCTCATTTGGTTCCAAAGACCATGATTCCACAGACCTAGCAAATACCGCCCCATACGTGTCTACCCACCATATATAAGACACTGACATCCATTTTGATGCGCGAATCATTCGTCACCTGGTTTAAATGGTGATGTCGCGCGCTCAAAATGGATGTCGGGCGATGATCGTGGAACAGAACCCTCATTGACTTGGCATTGGTGGCAGTGGTTAAACGCAACCGTCGGAACTTCTCCGCCGCCTGGATAGACTATAAAAAGGCATTTGACTCGGTGCCCCATACATGGCTAAAGAGGGTCCTCGAGCTGTTCAAGATTGACTGTACTGTTAGAGACTTCCTCAGGCAGTGTGGGGCAATGAAATACAATCCTTTGTCATCTAGGCGAGCGGATGACAGACTGGAAAGCCATAAGGATAGAAGGGGTATCTTCCAGGGCGATTGTTTGAGTCCAATCTGGTTTTGCCTCTCCTAGACCCTCTCAGTACATTACTGGAGGACTCCGGAGGGGATTTTACAGCTTCGGAGAAAGGAGGTACAAAGTGACCACCTTTTCTATGGATGATCTCAAGTTATTCGCCTCAACCGCTCCCATCTTATAATTGCAAACATCACTTGTGATTTTAGTAATTCTATCAAATATGGAGCTGGGGACAGGATAAGTGTGCGGTCCTCCATGTTGAAAGGGAAGGGTTGCTAACTCTGGGGCATGAACTTATCTGCCCATCAACATAAGGACCCTTTCTGAGGCTGAAACATACCGACTCCTGGGTATGTCACAGGCATCGGTATCGATGAGGCGGGTATAAACAGTCAGTTTGCGATATGTTTTTATACGCTTGACCGAAGTGTGGCTGTGCTTTGTCCGGTGTGAATAAGACACACGCATATAACGGTTGGGTCATGCCTGTTCTCATATATACCTTTAACATTAGGTGGACTCAAACTGAACTTAACGCCCTGGATAGAAAAGTCCGCACACTACTATGACGTCCCAGGATGCATCACCGAGATCGTCGATTATAGGCTGTACGCCGCGAAACATGGTGGGCGTGGCTTTAAGCGCGCTACTATGGCATAATCGCGAAGTGTGCGGCCTCGTAATTACTGACGAGATCGGATGATCCATTCTACGAGACGTCATTTCTTAATAAAGGACTTACCCTCTATCCTTAGCCAACGAGCAATGGCAAGACCCGGCAGTACATAGCATTCCGACCGGGAGACCGTATGGAAGAAGGAGCTCACGGGAACCTGCAAGGCTCTACATGTGCCTTTCGTGAACACAGTTGCCTCCTCCACTGGCGTTTTGGTGACCTCTTTGGAAACCGAGGTTTTGTCTGTGCGATACAGGATCAGGTTATGGACCAACTATCGGAATACATCCTAAGGATGGCACCGTCGACATCGTCGAGCTTGTCGCCATCCGGTGAGTCACCAAACATCATCTCCGGTTGTTCGTAACGCCTAACTCTGAGTACTTGCACAGGCACAACTTAGTAGCCAGAATTCTACCTGAGGAGCTCGCTCTGAAATACGGTCGTGGACCGAAATTGCCATATTACAAGTACTTGCCCTGAGCCGTGTGAAAATGATCGCGCCAGGCTCTGCAGGACCGGGCCATCATCACAGACAGGACTATTCTTGCGAATAAGCTGATATTGTGCTGATGGACCGGGCAGTCAAGATATTTTGGTCGACATCACATTCCATATGACGAGAACCCGTGAAAGCCGAAACAGATAAACGAACAAAATATCTGGATCTGGCTCACGAGTGACCGATATGTGGGTGGACTGCCGACCGAAATTATACCTGTAGTCGTCTCTGCGAACGGTTAATCCCAGTCAGCCTCGGGTCATCTGGCGACTGGGACTCCGTGACGGACCGCTCCAAGCTCAAATGCAGAAGGCGGTGCTCCTCGATACCGCCCGCATCGTCCGCCGGTTTCTCTCCTTTCCTCTAACCTCGGCTGTTTGGTCTCTGCCGAGGGTTTCCATCTGGTTGGCTTTTATTTATTTATGTATTATTTATTTGTTTATGTATTATTTATTATTTATGTATTATTTATTTATTTATGTATTATTTATTTATTTATGTTAGTATATTAAATATATATTTATGTTTATTTACTATTTTAAAAATATTTATTCAGCCAAACCGATGAGAATACTATATAAATACCCCCACAATAATAATAATAAATTTATGTATTATTTGTGTTAGTATATTTAATATATATACATATATATTTATGTATTTTATTTACTATATTTCTTTTATAAATTTATTCAGCCCAACCAAATGAGAATACTTTATAAATATCCCATAATAATAATAAGTGCTCGAAAATGACCGCGCCAGGCTTTCACTGGGACCGGGCCATCATCACAAACAGGACCATTCTTGCGAATAAGCCTGATATTGTGCGGATGGACCGGGCACAGTCAAGGATATTTTGGTCGACATTACCATTCCATATGACGAGAACCTCGTAGCTGAAACAGAAGCGAACAAAATATCTGGACCTGGCTCACGAGACCGACATGTGGGTGGACTGCCGGCCGAAATTATACCTGTAGTCGTTTCTGCGAATGGGTTAATCCCAGTCAGCCTCTCGAGTCATCTGAAGCGACTGGGACTCCGTGACGGACCGCTCCAAGCTCAAATGCAGAAGGCGGTGCCCTGATACCGCCCGCATCGTCCGCCGGTTTCTTCCTTTCTAACCTCGGCTGTTTGGTCTTTCGCCGAGGGCTTCCATCTGGTTGGGTTTTTATTTATTTATGTAATTTGTTATGTATTTATTTTATTTTATTGATATTTATGTATGTTTATCATTTTATTTACAATTATATATTTATACAGCCCAACCAGATGAGAAAACTATATTGATACCTACATAATAATAATTTATTTTCACCACAATACAGAAATTATTGTATAATATTATAGTATAGCCTCGATATTATACTGGGGAGACTGGTGCCTAAGCTAGCCTTTACGCCTGTATTTCAGGACGCCAGATCTCCGCCCTATGGTTGTAATTACAATAATTTTATTATGCATTCGTACATGTACCATATTTATAATTTACATAATATCTTCTTTCATCTAATTAGGATTTTAGATATATTAAAAAGTGTGTGTGTGTGTGTGTGTGTGTGTGTGTGTGTGTGTGTGTGTGTGTGTGTGTGTGTGTGTGTGTGTGTGTGTGTGTGTGTGTGTGTGTGCGTGTGTGTGTATGCGCGCGCGTGTGTGTGTGTGTGTGTGCGTGCTTTTTTTTCTTAGTTTGTGACTGTTAGTAATATATTTGATTTGGTTAATTAGGTAGGATTAGTAAGTAGCTTTTCAGTGTCATAATAATTTAATTCTTGGAGCCAGATAGTTATTTTCTTTTGCATATAGTCTTATTAACGTTAAATATAGGAATAATCTTATTGACTTTATTGTATAAAAACCCCAAGGTGACAAAAGACACGTTTAGATAATTTGGTGGATAGAGTTATATGACAGCGGTCCACGGGTTAAAATGCCTTTACCTCGGGAGAGTGAGGGATTGTATTTTAGTAGAGCATGTTGTTTTAGTAAGGTTCTTTGTATAAATAAAAATTGTATAATAGATTGCAATAGGGTTATTTTATTTTTGTGCCTGTTATGATTTGTTGTAAAAATTCGATGAAACCACAGTCCGCGCTCGGCCGGCGTCGTGATGGATACTGTATCGCCTGCCTCATTGCACCAGCTGAAAAGATCGCTGTATACACAAAATATTCGAATTTCATACAGAACTTGTTCGGATATTTTAAAAGATATTATTAATAATCTTAAAATAGCTATAGAAAAAATTGTAAATTTAACTTTAAATACAACAGCCTGGACTCAAGCTACTTTACCTACAAAATTTGGTGTTATTGGTGTGAAATCTTTCTAGTTGCATTGCCTGCTTTCCTTGCTTCCGTGCACAGTGTCAGTAATTTATGTAACTTAATTTTAAATAATAAAGTAGACCTTTGCTTTGCTACGGAGGCAGGGCAGACATGGCAAACGCTCTGTCCCAGCGAAAATGTTCCACTGGAAGTTAACCAACAAAAACAGTGTGATATTCCGTTGGTACAGAGGGTGCAGAAATATTTGTTTCATAGATTTCCATAGTGACCAAGATAAGGCACGCCTTCTAGCTGTTTCGACTAAGGAATCTAGTCACTGGTTACTGCTTTACCATCAAGTAATCTCGGCACATTACTTGATGGGAAAGCCGCATCGCTGTGAATCCGACTAGAGCGGCGATTTTTCAACCCCATCAGTGCCCCTGTGGTAGCAGCGTCGACAAGTTTGGGCTCCAGTTTCTTGTAAAAAAGTGCTGGTAGGTTTTCACGGCACGGTTCTTGAACGATGTCATCCGAAGGGCTCTTGTCTCTATAAATGTTCCTCGGTTTTAGAGCCCTGGAATATTTAGAGACGATGGCAGGAGACCCGACGGTATGACATTGGTCCCTTAGGAGAGGTAAAGCCCTAGTGTGGGATGCTACTTGCGTAGACACTTTGGCGGCCTCTCATCTCAGGGGTACCTCGTTTAGAGCCGCAGCGGCATCAGAGGCAGCTGAACTGAGTAGTGGCGCAAATATGAGTCTCTGAGATGACTACATATTTGTGCCATTTGCTGTAGAGACTATCGGCCCATGGGGTCCACGTGCGGTGAAGTTCTTAAAGGAACTCCATCCGCGGCTGGTCGTTGCTGCTGGTGATGAGGGCTGACTCTTTTCTCGCTCAAAGGCTAAGTATAGTATAGTAGTAGTATATAGTATAAGTATTCAGCGGGGAAACGCAGCCAGCGTTCTTGGCACGATACCGCGTGGAGTAGGACTGTTTGATAATTAAATTACTAGTTTTAGTTTTTTTAATTATAGTTTTTAATATTGTATATAATAAAATAATGTATATCAAAATATTGTAAATAAAAGTTAACATGTAAAAAAAAACTTAATTAGATACATAGATATTTGACAAGGTAAAATAATATTATTATTTTTATAATTACACATTTTATTATAATATTTTGTTTCCCTAAGTAAGTGGGATTTATTTATAAATGCCTATTCGTCTTGGAATTTATGGAGTGATCTGAAAGTGTACATCGGTGACTGCTACTGGAACTCCTAGACGAGTAGAACTAGATGTGCCGAGTTTGGGCTCGTTTTGTTAGTTATGATGAGACCCTACTCGGACTTGATGGAGATCTGATGATGTACTTCGGTGACTATTACTGAACTCCTGGACGAGTAGAACTAGGTGTGCAAGTTTGGGCTCGTTTTGTTATGATGGGGCCAACCTCTGGGCTTGATGGACAGACCTGGTGGTACTTTGGTGACTACTACGGAACTCCTGGACGAGTAGAACTAGTGCAAGTTTGGCCTGTTTTAGTTATGATGAGAACTTACCACCGGACTTGATGGACTGACAGACACACCTAGTTCACAGGGAAAAAGTGAAGAAGAAATTAAGAAAAAAAATTTAAAACTACAAAAGCAGTTAACCAAAGTTTCCAATACTGGGGAATAATTGTTTGTGGAGAAATCAAACGTTGAGTTTTATAATTAAGATGCAATAGATTCATATTCAATAGATGCGTACTGCTAAATTTGGGCTACTGTCGTCATTATTGATCTAAATAAAAATTTGAAGTTGTGATACCGTACTTGGGTTACCTCTGTCATGAAAAAAGTGATGCGTACTGCTAATTTTGGGCAGATACTGTCACATTCTTATTACAAACATTCTAATAAAGAACTGTTTGCCGCAGATTCACCGCAACATCCGCTGAGCACGTGCCACGCTTTGTCACCCTGGTCATGCGCGGAGTCGCTCTTTCCGGTCGAAGAGGAGGTTCACTTACATATGCCCATCAGGTCATGTGATGGTTCTCCAGTAGTTGGTTCCCTAACACCGTCTCCAAAATCACCGGGGCCTAGAGTGGCACCACAGTCACCGCAACCGCAAGTTGACGAAAGATGAACTTCTCCAACACCTGGAACTTCAGCTGGTAGTGAACCTTCACAGCCGATGGTGTTAGAAGAACAACTCGACGAAGACATACTGGTGTTGCTTGGTGATGCAACTAAGACCGAGACCCAAATTGGTCCAGAGTTACATAAGTATATAGCAAATCGATGGCAAGAGATACTTGATAAAGGTTGACCGAAGACGTGAAAGAAATCTTTTAAAACATACCTTATACCCTCCAACTGTGCTTCTGATTGCACCGGCACTAAACCCGGAGGTTAAAGCAGCCCTAACAGAGACCCTATAAAACGAGACATCACTTGTTTAAACAAAAGATTAGCGTCGCCATTGCAGCCTAGCTGCTGACGCCGATATGATCATTTCGAACGAAATGGGAAACAAAAACTTTTAAAACCTTTAAGCGACGCGTATCGCATTCTTTGCGATAGTCATTTTATAGAATCAAGAACACGTAGAAATTTCATAATTTCCTCTATTAATACGAAATTAAAGGAGGCTCTCCAAGAAACGAAAAGAGACCATCTTTTGTTTGGAGCTAATATAACTGAAAAAGTTAAAGCTGCAAAAAATATTCAAGAATCGGGTGATGCACTTAAAAACACCCAAAAATCAAAGTTACTTACTCCCTCTATTTTCAGCACCATCAGGAATATTTGCCATTTAAACTACCTAAACCAACATCGCAAGGTCGCGAACTTACAACTCAAGGCGAGGGCACAGCGGCCAACACTGCGCCCGCGGGAGGTACCGCCGCAGGCTGCCAGCACCTCGCGCCGGCCACTGTCACCCAAGCGGACGCCTCGCCAGACATAAACTAGTTACCATTTTCGGGACGAATTCAGTATTTTGCCCATAAATGGGCCTAAATTACTTCAGACAAAACTATTCTGTCTTGGGTAAAAGGTTATCAAATACCATTCAAACGTACGCCATATCGTACTAGTAATCCTAACGTTTATCCAAAAACCTCCCACGAACCCCATAATTTTAATAAGTCGATATCCCACTGCACACATGAATAAGGAGATTTATATCCAGTTTATTTTTAGTGCGAAAACCGAACGGAGAACATAGATTTATATTGAATCTTAAATGCTTAAATAAGTTCGTTGAAACGCGACATTTTATAATGGAGGACTACCGTACAGCATCAAAATTGATAACCAAAAACTGTTATATGGCTTCCATAGATTTAAAAGAGGCCTATTTTCTTGTACCCATACATAAATCTCATAAAAAATACCTTCGGTTTAAATATAATGATGTGCTTTTTGAATTTAATTGCCTAGCGTTCGGTTTGTGCACAGCACTTTATGTTTTTACGAAATTACTTAAGCCAGTAATAGAATTTCTTAGAATTAACGGAATGATATCTTTGATATACCTTGATGATTTATTTTGTACTTGATGTTCGTTTTTAGAATGCAAAATTAATATTAATCTTACAATAAACTTTATACAAAGCTTGGGTTTCATAGTGAACAAGGAGAAAAGATGCCTGGAACTATGCACTCAATGTAAATTTTTGGGTTTCATTTTTGATTCCAAGAACATGGTGATAAAATTACCTGACTCTAAAAAATTAAAAATTAAAGCGGGTATATCTAAATTCCTTAAACTACGTAAATGTAAACTTCGTTAATTTGCTCGAATCTTAGGACTTCTAGTGTCTGCGTGTCCTGCGATTAAATATTCATGTATATACACTAAACGATTTGAGCAATTCAAATATCGTTGCTTACTCGGCAACCCTAGTTACGAACAAATCGTAAAGCTTCCTAAAAGTCTTCAGACTGACATTCTTTGGTGGAAAAACCATATTGATCATAGTTTCTATCCGCTAAACTGTGATGAATATGAATTGGAAATATTTTCTAACGCATCATCTACACTCTACAGGTTGGGGTGCTTATTGTGATTGTGATACATGAAAAACTGTTTTGGCTACTGGAGAGATCATGAGAAATCTTTGCATATTAACGAATTAGAGTTACGGGCAGCTTTTCTGGCTCTAAAGTGTTTTGCTAGTAATTTAAATTCAATCAAAATATTATGAATTGATAATGTTACTGCAATGTCTTGCGTTAATAGGATGGGTAGCATAGTTTGAGCATTTTAAATATTATTTGTAGACAAATATGGAAATGGTGTAATTCGTGAAATAAATATATTCTCTTCTTATATAAATACTAATGACAACTATGAAGCAGATCAGTTGTCTCGTAAGAAATTTTTGGACACTGAATGGGAACTTCATGATAAGGCGTTTAATAAATTAACTCGCTGCTACGGTTACCCAGATATAGACATTTTTGCTAGCAGACGCAATGCTAAATGCCATAAATATATTGCTTGGAAAAATGACCCAGATGCCTGGGCCATTGACGCCTTTATCATTTCTTGAAAAATATGCTATTCTACGCATTTCCACCCTTTTCACTAATAACAAAGGTTATACAAAAAATTATTATTGAAAGAGTAGAAGGCATTCTAATAGTACCATATTGGCCTACGCAACCCTGGTTCACAGTGTTTCAAAAACTAATTTGTTCTAAGCCAATATATTTTAAACCAAATAAAGATTTGCTGTTGTCTCCTTTCAGAATGCCTCACAACCTACACCGCACTTTGAGCTAAGTAGCAAAGCTTTCAGGAAAACTTTATTTAAGAGATGTTTGTCCTCGAGATCTGTAGAAATTATATTGTCTTCTTTATTTGATTCTTCTTTATCTGATGGATGTAAAAAATTAGATTAAATATTGTAATATGCATGGTTGTGATTACTCCAGTTTTGTTCTACAGGAATTCATTTTCTTCCATTATATTTGATAAGGGTGCCAAATATGGCACTACTAACACTTACAAATCGGCATTATCCTTATTACTAGGTAATTTAATTCATGACGATAGACTAAAACGATTCATGAAAGGAGTTTACAGGTTAAGGCCCACTAATCCAAAGTATAATTTGACATGGGATCCAACCATCCATACTAATATTATAAATGCGAAAGTGTGTTTGTTTGTTTGTTTGTCCTTCTTTCACGTCGCAACAGAGCGTCGGCATGGCATGATTTTTTGTATGGGGATAGTTCGGTGGCAGAGTGACATAGGCTACTTTTTTTCAACGGAAAACATATCATTCCGTGGGAAAATCGAATATGTTGCACAAGTTTGTCCTTCTTTCACGTCGCAACAGAGCGTCGGCATGGCATGATTATTTGTATGATAGTTCGTGGCTGTAGAGTGACATAGGCTACTTTTTCAACGGAAAACATATCATTCCTGTGGGAAAATCGAATAAGTTGCAAATTAATTCAGCTAGGTGGCGCCACCGTGATTCTACAAGACGGACGACGACACGATGGACGAACACAGAAGGTCAGAATATCTGGATTATTATGTCTTTTTACCGAAATTAAGATAAAAATGTATGGATCTGTATTTTTCCACGCAGGTCCGGAAGAGAGCGATAAAAACATAAAATTCACCAGCTGATTTTCTTCAAACGTTTTGTGCATCGTAAATCACAGAACAGGCGATAACCTCGCAGACGATATTGGTAATCCGTTGATGCTCTGCCTACCCCGCAAGGGTTAGCAGGCGTGTGGTTACACAGACTCATTGAGCAAGCTGAACGTCAATCTATTATAAGGGCATCTGAAACACCAGAACAGACACAGGCGTGAAGAGATGCAAATGCACAGCTCCAAGCTGAACGTCGACAAAACTTCAAATAAACAATTGGTCAGTTTTAATGACGCAGCATTCAGTTATGATCCGCTGATTGATTATAAAAATCACAGGTTAGTTGTTATCGGACTGATGGACAAGGCGTGTCGATTTTGCAGCGCTTTAAAATGGAAATATGAGACCGCAGGCATGTGCTGTTCCAATGGCAAAGTCTCTTCCGTTACTTGGGGAACCAGAAGAACCTTTGAAAACTCTCTT
Organism: Parnassius orleans; assembly: GCA_029286625.1. Taxonomy (NCBI): domain Eukaryota; kingdom Metazoa; phylum Arthropoda; class Insecta; order Lepidoptera; family Papilionidae; genus Parnassius; species Parnassius orleans. The sequence goes on from JAGSMP010000664.1 coordinate 134,673, forward strand.
ATATGATGCTAATGAGTCACGGCGCTTTTAAACAGGATCCAGAAATATAACTCATGTTAAATGACGTCCTTCGGAGTTGACCGGGAAATAATAATGCCGGGATTTTCGCCTACATTTACGGTGCAAGGGCAAATTTATCATCGAATAGGTTCACTTTTCCAGCTGAAAACGAACAGCATAAATTTTTAAAGTATATTTTATGGGTGACGAAGAAATTGAGGTGACCGTCGCCAATTTATCCAGGGAGTTGAGAGAGACACAGTGTTCAAAATTCAAAGATTCTGCACGAACGTACCATTTTAGTCAAAACATTAAAACTGCTTTAGAAAACCTACCTGAAGAGGATTATAAAGTCGTCATTCACGCAGATCGGACCCCTCGAGGAGAGCATGAAAGGCGCTACAATGCACCTTTGATAAACGAAATAGCAGCCGTAATTAGTGGTGATCAATTTTTACGAGACATTGTCTTGCGAGCACGTGATGATACGTTGCAACGGGTAGCCGACACACAAGTTTTATGACGCTCTGCAATACCCATTGATTTATTGCAAAGGACAAGAGGGTTATCATTTTCAAATTCCACTTTAACCCGGTCACAAAGGAGCCTACTCCGAACAAAAAGTATCATGTATGGATTTTATGTATCATATGATGTTGCGAGAAAATGATTTTAACCTCTTAGCCCGGTGTAGACAATTATTTCATCAATTTTGGTAGACATGTATGGTAGAAAGTGAACGTTCCGTTATATATCTTTAAATCAAAAAGCTGCGCGTTGAGAATTATATACATTTACAAGATGCAGTTTCTAGCGACGCCAATGTAAACCCCAGAGATTTAGGTAAATGGTAATTCTGCCCTCATCATTCGTTAACAGTCCCTGCTACCTACATGAGTACACACAAGACGCATTCGCCTATGTACGAACTTACGGAAGACCTGATCTTTTGTTACTTTTACTTGCAATCCCACATGGAAAGAAATAAATAACCGAGGAGCTAATGCGGGCCAAAAAGTACTGACAGACACGATTTAGTTGCTAGAGTATTTAGATTAAAAGTACAAAATTAATGTATGTAATTAACAAAGGGAATTTTCGGAGAGGTGCAGTGCTTCATGTATTCAATTGAATGGCAAAAAGAGGATTACCGCATGCCCACATTCTAATATGGCTGAGAGAAGTTGCGGCCCAGCCAAATAGACGACATAATAAGCGCCGAGATTCCGGATCCTGAGCAAGATAAAGAATTGTATGATACCATCGTCCGAAATATGATTCACGGTCCATGTGGAGCACGAAATTCAATATCGCCATGTATGAAAGAAGAAAATGAAAGAAATTCTAAACAGCTATTAAAAGAAACAGTACAATGACAATGGCTACCTTTATACAGACGCAGAGCTCCTGAAGATGGTGGCAGGAAAGTTACAATCAAATCTCGCTCTGGAGCGTTCGAAACCTTAGATAACAGCTGATTGTCCCGTATTCGCCCATTCTATGTAAAATGTTTAATGCCCACATTAATGTAGAAGCATGTAGCTCTGTCCGCGCAATCAAGTATATCTGTAAGTACATAAATAAAGGAAGCGACCAAGCAATATTTAATCTGGAGTGAAGGTGAGGCAAATCCGTTAATGAAGTACAGACCTTCAAGCAGGGCGTTATGTCAGCAGTAACGAGGCAGCGTGGCGTCTCCTTGGCTTCCTTTACACGAAAGGCACCCAACAGTTACTCACCTTGCTGTGCACTTAGAAAATGGAGAGCGTGTATATTTCACCGAAAGAAATTTCAAGAAAGAATTGCATCACCGCCAAAACTACACTAACAGTCTTTCAACTTTGTCAAACCGACCCTTTGCAAAAACGTTGTTATATTCTGAAGTCCCCGCTATTATACTTGGAACACATCTAGGAAGGAGGAAACCGTATTCAAGCGCGCCTGTTGCAAATTGGCCGGTGTAAAGTCATCAGATGCCCTTGGTCGTGTATACCGTCCATGTAACTAATTTTGAATGTTTCTGTTTACGATTGCTGCTGCACCAGTTCGGGGTCCTACAGGATATAAAGACCTTAAAACCGTCAACGGTCAGGAATGCGCAACTTATAGAGAGAAGCATGAAGCTCTGCATCTTTTAGAAAACGATAATCACTGGGATGAAACCATGGAGGAAGCTGTGCAGTGCCAGTCACCAGCCAAAATTAGGGATCTTTATGCAACTCTCATATCATCTTGCGGGCTATCTAATGCACATAAATTGTGGGACAAATATAAAAAGTACATGGCGGAAGATATTTTGCGAAGGTTACAGCAGACACACGCGAACATGACATACAATGAACACATTTATAATGAAGCACTTGGAAAATTGAAGATAAAGTAATGGCAATGGTAGGCAAAAATTAAGCGACTTTGGAATGATAAGCCCTCAGCGAACAACTGAAAATGAACTAAGTGATGAAATTATACGTGAAACAAACTACGATATACCAGCTTTGCAGCAGCAGCAGTAGCAATTTGTACCCCTTGCTTCCCGAACAAAAACGAGTTTTTGACAAAGTATTACGACAAATTGAATCTGGAAATGGTGCACTTTTCTTTTAGATTCCCTGGAGGAACTGGGAAGACATTTTGTTACATTTATTAGCGCAAGTACGGAAAGATAAAACATTGCTGTGGCCGTAGCTTCCTCCGGTATAGCCACCCTGCTAAGCGGGGCCGCACTGCACATTCTGTTTTAAAACTCCTCTAAATCTAGCCCAGGAAGAATCGCCGATCTGCAACTTTAAAAAATAGTGCACGAGGTATAATGACGACAATGCAAACTTTTAGTGTGGGAAGAAAGTACAATGTCGCATAAAAAAGCTGTAGAAGCACTAAATCGAACGCTCCAGGATTTGCGCAGCAATACCGATGTAATGGGAGGAATGGTGGTTTTACTGGCTGGTGACTTTCGCCAAACTTTACCTGTCATTCAAAGGCACACTGCAGATGAAATTAAAGCATGCCTCAAGTCGTCTATTTTATGGAACAAGGTGACAAAATTCAGTTTAACTACGAATATGAGAGTGCATTTGTATAATGATATCAATGCTGGAAACTATGCTGACACACTATTAAAAATTGGCGATGGGCGGTTGGAAACGGATGCTGAGGGCTGCGTTAAATTGACGAGAGATTTTGTAATTTAGTACAGAGTCATTCCGAATTAATTGCGAGCGTTTATTCAGATTTAACGAACAACATGCATGAAGACAAATGGTTATGTGAAAGGGCGATTCTTGCACCAAAAATGAGAGTTAACAAAATAAATTCAGATATATTAAGAAGTAGCAGGAGAAATAACAGAGTATTTGTCAGTAGACACAGTTATGGACACAGAACAGAGCACTCATATCCCGTAAAGTATCTAAATTCTCTAGAATTGTCACATAAGCTTCAATTAAAATTAGCGTCCCAGTCATGCTAATGCGAAATTTAGATGCCTCGGTTATGTAACGGGACAAGGCTGTGCGTGACACTCTTGGACGAACACAATGGTGCACATTTTGACACATGCAGGAAAAGGTGAAATGTTATTATACCACGGATCCCTATAATTCCTACAGATCTTCCTTTTCAATTCAAAATTGCAGTTTATTAGCTCAATTAATAAAGCGCAAGGGCAAACGTTACAGGTAAGGGGCAACTTAGAAAACCGTACTTCTCTCATGGTCAGCTGTATGTAGCATGTTGCGTGTAAATGCCCAGAATCTCCACATTCTTTCCCGAATGGAAAAACATATACATTGTGTACAGTAGCGTCTTAAAATAGTGTTTAGTTAGTTTTTTTCCAAAATTCCACAATCAATTAATCAGAATTCCACAGATCTTCCCTTTCAATTCAAAATTTTATTTAGCTCAGTTTTTTCAATTCCAAATGCTGCACCTCTGACGGACCTATTAAGCTCAGTTTCCTTCAACTCAAAGGCTGCATCTCTGACGGATCTTTTATTTGGCTCAGTTTCCTTTCAATTCAGGAAACTGCATCTCTGACGAATTAATTTAGCTCAGTTTCTTTTCAAAATCTGCATCCCTGACGGATAATTATGCTCAGTTTCCTTTAATTAAAAAAATATCCCATTTCCATTTGGAATAAACAGGCTATTTTCATGCTTTCCTATACGCTGCGTTTCAAAACATTTAAATAGGCTGACGAATCAATTTTGCTCAGTTTCCTTTTAATGGCTGCATCTCTGACAAATCTATAAAACTCAGTTTTCTTTCAATTCAAAAAGCAATGGATAGTTCATTTCCCAGTGACCATGCGGGCGAAGCCGCGGGTAACAGCTAGTAGTTCTATATTATTTAACTCAACAGTGGCCTAACTCTAAGCTCGACTTGGAGACTCTTTCTAAAAGACCGTGTACTCTTGGCCTTAGTAATTGCACATCGTGTTCAGACATTAGCGCTAATAAAATTATCTAATATTATTATAAATTCTTAAAATGATATAGCTATAACTATACCTGATGTAATCAAAATATCGAAACCTAACCCTCCCCAACCAGTGTTGAGGTTACCTCATTATAATATCTGCCCTGAAATATGTCCCGCAACTTGCTTGGAAACCTACATCAATAAAACTCAATCACTTCGTAGTAATGAATATTTATTTATTATTTTCAAACGACTACATTCACAAATAACATCCCAGACATCCAATACCAGCGTATAATAGCAGCTCAATGCTGCTGTTTCATATGGTGAGTGTAGAGAACGGAGACCCTTCTTACTAGAAAAGAGGCATTCCATCTTAGTCCTCAGGGGTGACAACGCATGTGCATTTTGATTCTTAATTGAGGATAAATGTAGATGTCTATGGGCCACAGTACCCACTTACCATCAGGTGGACTGTGTGCTCGTTTGTCACCCTATGCTATAAAAAAAAAAGACTCGCAGCCTTTGGATAAAAGATACACTTTATAATAGTGGCATAGACACTTCCTTCCATATTCAGTGCACATAGCACTCGTCATGCATCAAAAAATTGTATTATTGATTATGATTTTGAATATTATAATTAAATAACATAGCTTAGTAATACTTAAATGTACATAATATATAATATTAATGTGTGATAACTTACCTGCTTATTGTCTAATATTAAGTTTATTTTGTTTATATAGTGGATAATAGATGGCGCCACTATTATTTTAAGACGCACTATGGTTGTGTTATTGTAAAGCTACTCAGTAAATAAGAAATAATTGTTTTCGTGTTGGTATTCATATTCACTGTATGCTATTCAGTAAAGTTTATTAATTAAACAGTGTAGTGATAAAGCTGGTGTCTTTCTTTCTATCTTATCTCGAGGGATCCATAGTGCTTCTAGTGTTTTGTACACTTATATTATTTCACATTTTATTCTCTAAATCTCTACAATACGTCAACAATAAATCACAAAGAATGAAGCCGTGAAACATAATTGAATATCAAACGAACTTACCAAGTGAAGTTCGATGACAATAGGGTATTTTTGATTATGTAAAAAAAAATCAAAAAATATATATTTATGATAGATTTTGTAAAAAGTTAACGAGAAATATTGATTTATATTTATAAAAATGCGTTATAAATTTTATATTTCAATTTTAAGAATATTTTTATATGTAGCTCAAATCTGCAAAACGCTATCCGCCATATTAGATACTGTGTGTTATTACAGAAATTTCAAAAGCTATCATTACGATTGTTGAGTTTTATTCGAATTTTATTGAAAAGGCATCATGGAAGACGGATTTGTAAAAGCAGAAAGTACTAATCTTTATTCTATTAATTCGATTCGTTTAACAACCCATAATCTTATATATTGTGTCCAGCTAAAACATGCAATAATCTTTATGAATTTGAAATCAAAGCAGTTTATTACTTCGCTTTTAGCACTAATGTTATAGATATTATAATATAAGCTTAGGTGAGAAAAACTTTTGTTATATTTTTGTACAAACCATGTCATTATTCCCATATAATGAAGAAAACACGAATTAAGTAAAACACTGCACTGCAGGGCTGTCAAAATGGCCCACAAAGGCGGGACAGAGACGATTAACCTAATCTATTACAAAATTTGACTTGCAATAGGTCATGCACCTATCATGTTGTGATATTTTGTTTTGTATAAATGATAGTTAAATATAAGTCATACTTACATCAAAGTGATCTTCACAAAAGTATAGTTTAGATTTTGTAGACAATGCCTTCGGATCTCTTCTTGCCAGTTTTAACCAAGTATTTCTCATATTTAAATCAGTTAGGACTTGAATCCATAACTTCCCCGGCGTTCATATGCTCGTATTTTTGCATTCAGGCACAACACAACAATGATATAGATGATAACTCATTATTAAACATCGTATCTTATTCCTTTGCAAAATAGGCAAAATTCTAGCACAGGGACGTCACGGGTTGAACAGCATGGCCGCTATCGTTTCCACGCGAAAATTTAAAACGATATATTAAAAGTAATTTTTATGGCACTATTCGTTTTAACAAAAATTATATAAAAATTATACTGGTTCATTATCACTCTAGGATTTATTTAAAACACTTTTTGAAAATGGATGTAATACCCAATTAAGTGAACGGCATCATTCGAAGCGATTTATAGATACACTCCCTAAAAATGTACGTAAATTGTTACTTGAATTTTAAGAACAAAACCCTGCCCTATGTATCATTAAGAATGTGAAATATTTTGAATAGCTTTAAACATAATGACTCTAATGGGAACATGACCCGAGCTAGGTAGGGTAGTATTGCCAGTATCAGTAGGGATATCATACAAAAAATTATTACTTTTAAAAATGCAAGCCTAGTACATGGATGTGCTACACATACGTTAACAATAAATCGCTTCGAATGGAAGCCGTTCACATAATTGTCATCGAACTTCACTTGCTAAGTTCGTTTGATATTCAATTATTTATCATATTAAAATAAATCAAATATTTATCATTATAATGTTAATGATTGATCTCTGATTTTATTTTTTAGAAGATAATTGCATAATAACCATTTTTAATAACACTCGGTACAATTACCCATATACGGGTGTGTGTGAAACGCTCCCGAAAACGAAGACAGACGATAATACTAACGATACCTTTGATGGGTCAGAAAGAAAATCGATCCCGAGGAAAAAAAATCATCTTTTCACAACATTTTATTAGCTTTATTCACGCTCCATCATGTTAGCACAGCTAAATGAAACGATAATTTCATTAAAAAAAAACCAGCAGTGTAATTTGAATCAGCTAGGGGTCAATATTCGCGCAAAGCCGAACTCTTTTATCTAGCTCGGTACGAAACTGACGAAACAATGCATTAGGTATTACTACTCACTCTACCCCTCCCTTTCACACACACGCTACCGCCACAGCAGCGCACACATTTTAACGTTGCCAACATGTGGGGAATTCCCCAAATTGCGGGGGATTTAAAGTTGGTTAGGGATTTTATGGGGATTGGTATTATGCGTGGAAAACGCGGGGATTTTGAAAATCAATAGCCCGGCCCAAGTCAGAACTTTTTTCATGAAATCTAAATACTTATCTTAACATTTATGTTAGGTTACTTATGAATATCGAATGACTCCCTTTTTTTAATTATCTTCATTGCACCACATTTAATTTTCGGATTTATTTCGGCAACTTTTGTGTATCATTTAATGCTTTTCATTTTTTATTATTTAATTTTAAAGCAGAGAACCGTTCATATAAATGCAGATACTGTGGTACTTTTAATGGCAACAAGGAAGGAATTAAAAATACCCATGGAGTAAAATGCTTGTTAAAAATATGGAAAGTATGAAAAAAAGTAGGAGGCGGCGGCAGCATGTGTGTGAGGGAAGGGTAGGTGGTGGTAATACCTAATGTATTGTCGTCAGTCGTAAAGCGAGAAAAGCTGCGTATGTTCCCTAGTCAGTTTTAATTACACTGCTGGTTTATGTTTAAGTATTTCATGATTTTTTATTAAATTATTATTTCATTTAGCTGCTAACATGATGGAGCGTGAATAGAGCTAATAAAACATTGTGAAAAGATGATTTTTTCCTGGATCGATTTTCTTTCTGAACCACCATCAAACGTATCGTTAGTACTATCATCTGTCTTCGTTTTCGGGAGCGTTTCACAAACATCCTGTATAATTGCTAAACTACCATCTATTGGTGTCTACAACTTATCTACTAATATTTATTTGCATCAACTCATACGGGTAAACGATAGTAGGTAAAATGATTTCTTTTTCACCGCATTCAAAAGGGGTACTCAATATGACTGTATGTTTTTTAAGTGTGTTACCTCATAACTTTTTTGGAAGAACCGATTTCGATGTTTCTTTTTTTATTTGAAAGCTGATGCTTCTAATGTAGTCCCATATAAATTTGATCAAGGTCTGACCAATATTTTTTGAGTTATTCTTAATAATTTATATTGAAGTCGGTTGTACAACATTTTTAATTTTTAATTATTTAACACAATGAAAACTCGAGATGTTTAACACTATATACTGATATTTACACTAGTCTTAGATTATATAAAATATCCAGATTCCGTGTTCAATACAAAACGTAACATTTATCGTGAAGCCAATTTTTATACGTGTGTGAGTGAAAGCCACGCGTCTCGAGTATATTAAGTATCGCATTTGCGTTTGTGTGCAATACGCGTCTAATACCAGCGGCAGAGAATTACCCCAAAAATGTGGGAGTTTTTAAATATTTTAAGTTTAGTGTAACCTTTCTTGTACGGCGCTCCCTAAAAAAAAAATGGCCCTTTGTACCGGGGCCACTTGAAATAATCACGGCGCCCGGCACTTGAGTCAAACTTTTTTTTTGTCACCTTTGTTTGTTTAAGTTTAAGAAGTTTGAGTTACAGTTATTGAAAGCCGTAAGATGAATAATAACAATGACATTGAGATGTTTATTTAGTTTTGTATAGCTCTTTGTTTCTAAGGGACCATGAAAACTGTATTTACTGCCAATAGATTTGGTTTGTTGAATGAAAAATTAAGTTTTATTTTATTTTTATGTTCTCATAATCTATATAATATGCTCTTTCTAAAATGAACCGAAATTATAAATATAATCATAATAATAGTTCTACTTTTTCACTCGCAAAAATTTGCTAAAAGTTCAACCATAAACAGTAGACGCGCTTGTTTTTTACCTCATTTTCAAAATTTTTTTGTAAAAATATTATAGCGTCTTCCTTAATTTTTTTTATACAATCATATAGATATAACATTTAGAAATATTTTTTTTATGAATATACATACATGCAATAAACTACTCGTATATATAAAAAAGCTAAATATTTCAGAAGGTAGATCTTATTTTAAATCTTGACCGTTATAAATTGTTCGCGTAGAGGTGTTTTGTTTTCCTTTTTTGTCAATTGAAAAAATCATTTCAAAAACATTATCTAGTAAAGATCATTAACATTTCTTACCAGTTTTTGAGAGAAAATCCAACAAAAATCACAAACACAAAAAGAAAACAATTACGCAACTAACATCATCAACTACCCGAAAGTGACTGTCTATTATTTTTTATTTGTCTATGTAGCCGAGTGAGTATAAAACTTGGGTATACTCTTTAGTTCGTTCAGAATCGAATGAAGTAGTTTTAATTGAAAATATACTGTATTTTTATATTAATTAAGACGTAAATAGCAGCGTAATGTGGACATGAATTCATGTCCGCGGTACTCAACGGTCACGTAAATCTGGACATGAATTCATGTCCACGGTACTAGGGCATCATTACTGTTGATGATTTTTAACGTTATTTGCTTTCATTAGTGTAATTTTTCATGTGCGACCACTGTGTGGTGTGCTCGTGTAAGCTTATGAAATTTTGTACGTTTTACAAACATTTCATAAACCTATACAATGTTTTTCGGTTTACTTAAATGGGTAGTAAGCAGAAGCAGCTCAATCGATAGCTATAAGGGCTCAAAATCCGATGTCGGTATGTCATTTTTATATCAACGCTGATTTTTTCAAGGATTAGTTTCTAAACAAAATTTGCCTCGTTTGAGAAAAATCCTGCGTGTACCTTTGCGCCCCATATTCGCATCTAATAAAAATTAATAAATAATTTTTGGATAAATTAAAAATAAAAACTAATTTCAATCATCATTGCTTATTTTTTTAGATAGGTATGGGATAGTATAGGTTAGGCGGATAGGGTATGTTTTAGGTATGTTTTTATTCCGCCTTAATTTGGTTTCTTCGGTGTATCGAAGATTAATTCTAGATCCGAAGAGCATACTTCCTATAACAAAAGACAAGTATTTTTAAACATTATATCTCAAATCTCGATATCAAACAATTCGTTTAGTACCACATAAATAGACAAGTTACTTACCCGCTCTCCAAGATTTGCTTTTGTGAGTTCATCAGTTCCTGTATTGTGCCCTGTCGAAGTACTCTAAAACAAAAATGAAATGAATGGTTTATTTACCTATATTATGTACAAGGGGTAACTACAAAGTGTATCTAGTCATATGTAAACTGGGGTCACCTATCCAAACATCAAAAACAACAAAATGTATTATTTTAATTTAAAGAAGCAGACTAAAAGTGGAAAGAACATTAACAACCTATTAAGAATTTTTAATCTCAAGTTATTTAGATTAGTCAACAAATAAACAATTATTATTTAACCAATAATAATGTACATCCACTAACAAGGTACGTTTAATTTTTATTAGTTTTATAAATAATCTTAATAAAGATAAACTATGTTTTTGAAATTAAAAAATTACAATCTATTTTAAAACTATGTCTTTCGCGTTTGGTTCAAGTACTACTAAAACTTATAGTGTGTAATAATAACTGTCTTAGTTACAGGCTCGTAAAGGTTTTGTTCTAAAAGTTCCTGTTCTTTCATCCTTGAATCAGTAGGAATATTGTTATCGTTACTTAGGTTTTCTATTTCGTCATCATCAAACATCGTGGAAGATATATACAAAGCCTGAAGCTATAAAAACCGCATTAAAATCGGTTCAGTGCTTAGAGAGCTGTGAGGTTGAAGAAACACACTTTATAATAATCATTTTATCAACTGCCAGGCGCTAATTAGAAACACGAATTCGATCCTCGGTAGCAGACCCTCGGCACAGCATGTGACTATTCATCATTGATCATTGATCACGCTTGGAGAAGGATCGCAATACCAAACACGGGCCTCTTTGAGGCTGCTATCCGACGTAGGTGTGGGTACTTTACGTTTGGAGTAAACGAGATGATTATACCGCCATCAAACATAAGCCATAATTTTTTTAAGCCGTAATCGCAAATACTAGTTGTAGTGACGACCTGATATGCAGTAAGTCGATGGATTCAGATGGCTCAGAACCGTGCTTTGTGGCATTCCTTGGGTGAGCCTATGTTCAGCAGTGGACTTAAGGGCTGTAATGATGATGATGATGAGTCGCCTTATAGCTCGCTCATCACGCAACACGCAAACCATCATGATGGTTGCGTGTTGCGTTCTCATTAATATATAATATGGTGAGAGCCATGCTGCAGCTATATTAATTGTATGGTTGTAGCACGAATGAGTCAGCTCGACCGTTGGAACCACTCTCACAGAATACCAGCGTGAAATAGCAGCTTACGCTGTGTTTCGTATGGTGAGTGTAGAGAACCGAGACCCTTTTTGCGACGAGGCATTCCATCTCAGTCCTCACGGGTGACAACGCATAAGCATTTTGATTGGTAATCGAAGATAGATGTAGCTGTGTATGGGCCACAGCAACCACTTACCATCAGGTGGACTGTGTGCTCGTATGTCACCCTTATCTTATAAAAAAAAAAGATAGTAATATCCTTGACAAAAGTGGAAATAATGTTTTGTTTAATGTAATAAGTAAAAATGATGTTATGCCAAACAATATTTTCATAACCTAACTAACTAACCACTAGACCAAGGACTGCCTCCTTGATAAAAAAAAATATTGTGTTTTTCCGATAGTCAAGAAGTTGGCGGTGTCTCACCCCCGTGCCTCGGAAAGCACGTAAAGCCGTTGGTCCTGCGCCTGATCTCTCCCCTCGTGTCGGTTGACCGTCCCATCGGATTGAGATTGAGGAATAGAGTGTGCACTATGCTTGCGCATACACTAAACTTGGGCACTATAATCCTGTCCTGCGCCCATGGCTAGTCTCCGTTGAGGCTGGCCGCCGCGCCGTGACTGAAATTCGGTCTGGAGGATATTATTATTCATTTAAACGGTTAATTCCTTTAAAAGAATATTTTTTTACAAAAAACCCTATATGTTACAAAAATCTGATTACTGCTCGTTACGCAGGTTTGTAATTCACATCAAAATTATTTGAAGATTAACTGCTTAAATAATATGATTAATTTTACATTTTATGCATTTTGGCGAACATATTCGCAAAATATTATACTGTTATATGTTGCCGTGCAGCAGCTTATGAATCCATCACAACATTTAGCCCTGTGACGACTACTTCCGGTAGATGGAGGCATGGCTATCTCGTTTACACCAGGTAAAATACCCAGATCTGTGACGACCAGTAGTATCAAAGGTGTTCACTTCTGGTACTGTGACCATCAATCCACATTCCAAGCGTGACGAAGACAAATACTCCCTACAACGAGAGAGGCCCATATCTTTTGATTTCTGATGATGTTGGAAAGGAAGAAGAATTTTTAGATATGCATGTCCTTTATCATGTTTTCATTAGCCACTGTGCATGGTGAAGCAGCACTAAAAATTGAAATTAATTATTTCATTGGTACCGGCACGGATCGAGCAGTTTGTATGAGTACATACATTTCATTCTCATAATATTTTAAAGTTAAGGGTTAACTATGACATCAGGAAGTTAAATACCTCAGAGCCCTGTGAAAATTAATAAAATTAATTCCATTCAAGTGTTTTCAGTAGATGTACATATTTCATTCATTCCTTCATGATGTAACGCTACCCCCTCTCTTTTTTTAGTCTCTATATCTATCTATAAAATATATAAAATTTACGTGACTAGTATAATAGCCATTTATTGATCTTTCTAAAAGTATAATTCCAGGCCGTTAATAAATTTATGACGGGATCGTCTTAGTAAGGACCCTTATTTACGTTGCGTTTGTATAGTAACTTAGTTCTTTTAGGTGTCTCTTGGAAGAATGAATATTCACTAGAGCAGTCTGTTGGTATTGCCTTATAAGCTAAAGAACCCCGTTGACGAAGGCAGGACTCAAAAGGTTAAGAACATTAAATCGTCCCATTTAACTTGTAGTCAATTCCTTATTAATTAATCCCTTCCCGCTTGAAAAGGGCTCACAATATTTATATCAAATACCAGATACAGGGCTGCTCTCCACATTTAAAATAAATGTGGGGAGGCACAACGTGTGTGGAGCCAGAACGCGCTCCCTCCGAAGGAGATGTTAAGTTGGGAACTGGACCGTAGTCCACAGCAAAATAACTGACATACCAGTAAAGAGGACTTGGCCCCTAGTGGTGCGGCACCAACATCGACCGATGTCGCGCATGTAAATGCGTGTAAACGTCATACAGAATATGATCAAATCTAGCCACAGTGAATATACATCACATATTTTAGGCAACACGTCGAATAATAGGCACACTGGTCATAAAAGCCCTCCGTGAGCGCCACCACCTGCCAGACCGTCGTTCGTGCAGACGTGATGTAAGTGTAAGGCATCACCACCAATTGCATGATCAGCACGGCTACTAGCCGCAGAGCGTGTCATAAGTCTACCGCTCACCTCAAGGGAATGGGGTCCCACGTTCCGCAGCTTTCAGCCGCAGCCTTGAGCCTCCTCAGATTCTCCTCCAGCTACCACCCGCATGAGGTTGACACATATACTCCGCCAACCAATACAATGGCAGATATAGCCAAAAGGCAGTTATAAGATAATAGTAATAATTCGCCATCAGAAATGGTTTGTGTCACTGACATTGAGTATATGCATTTTTCGATCATGTTTGTCTCACGTACCAACAAGTTGCCTTTAATCATTCAAAGGTGGAAATTTACAGAGATATATTATTATGTTGTTATATAAAACATCACGGAGGTCAGACAGTCTGCAGCCCCGTAATGAAGGGACCCGAGTTGGGCATAGCTACTTAGGTTGTGAGTTAAACCAAGACGCAGAGAGCGCCATTGAGAATAGCGACCCGCCAAATAATCATCATGAGACACAATGCTGCAGAACGCGCCATCAATACGACTATCGTCGGCACACGTCCCAAGGTCCCCATACAATCCCAGCAGACATCACACGCACCACATCCATCGACCAGAACCACAAGATGCGTCGAAACAGGCGCAGCACACCCGCAGATCCATCACAAGACGCAATACCGCAAGTAGCAATGAGCATCGCATACGGCATACGGATGGCGCCCCCTCACAACACACCCACATGATGTCAATTGACTTTGGTAACAAAATTGACAATGTTGTTAACTAAAAATCCACGTATCATAGCGCTATTGCACTAAGAAATGGAGTTGAGTATGCTTGATGCAGTTAAAAGTACTACCAAACACACTCACCCTAATCCGAAAGATAGCCAACGTATCATAACGCTATGCGCTAAGATGTGACGAATGACCACGTAAACGGACGTATTATTTTGTTTTATTTATCCCCCTATTAGGATTGTACATAATTTAATTCATTCATTACAGCCTTTAAAAGTTCACTGTTTAACTGCTGAATGCTGTTTATCCATTTCTTATTTCTATTTCCTTTTATCACGTTGTACGATATTTATTAGGGTTTTTATTTCTTTTCATTCATTTCAGCTCATCAAGAGTCCACTACTGAACAAAGGCTACCCCATAATATATTGCCACGTGGGGTGGGGGGATATTTGCCATTATTGCCTGGCTGGCTACAACTTGGTGCAACCGATTGCGTTTAGCTCAACTTAAGTGCGTTCAAGACATATTCACAAAATTTCACATTTATACATATAAGTAAATTTTATGGGTTGTCAAATAAAGCTAAAACAAAATCTAAATATGAGCCATTTTATAACTAGATAAATAGATATGCTTCGGTCAATTCAACCAAAATTACGCTATCAATCTATCAGTTGCTAAAAAGTAGTGACCCACACACACCGATGTCTGGGATCTTTTCAATTGCCTATATTTTACACAATTAATCTTGTAATGAGAGGGAGAAAGAAATGGCGCGACGCAATCGTTTGATACTGTCACATTACGACTACAATGTACAAGAAAAAATATTTTCAAAACTAAAACTTTACTTTCTTTAGCATAAACTTAAAATTTCCAAAATGTCATATATCTCCTCCCGTCTATATTACTCAGCAATATTTTAAACGAAATTTAATATTATTTGGATTTCAATATAACGTCGCTGAACTGTTCAATTCCGTTTAAACGATTATTTAAATAGATTATGTATTTTTTTCCTTACTTTATAATTTTACCATTTGTGGTGGTGGCGTAAAAGATTACAGTACCTTATTTCGTCTCGTGGGTGTCGTAAGAAGTAACTATGAGAAAAGCCAGAAAGATCCCATGGTATTCAACTGATGGCGATATAACCATCTCGTTTAAGTTAAACGTAAAATATTCAGACCGGCGTTAGGCATCAAACGAGGCCAATCAAATGCAAGCGTGGCGATTATGGCGAATCCTCAATATAACGAGAAGGCTCATATTCAGCAGTGACCTTTTCGGGCTAATGAAAAAAAAGAACTGTTAAACCAAACCTGAGACTGTTGGTTGCCTTACTCATTTTATGTTTCCTTTTATGAATGAGACTGTTTACTAATCGCTTTAATATTGTATAATTAACACGTTATTCTTTAAAGCGTTTTATGTTAGCGCTTTATAAAAAAATTATTATTTGTATTAAAGGAAAATTATCAAAGCACGTCAATTTATGTAATTAACCTAATGAAGGATGCTTAAATTCTAAAGGTATTCTCTAAAGGACTGTTCTGAAATGTCGATATATTTATCGTTAGTAAAATTTAAAAGTACATTTTTTTTGACTGTACAAATGACGATATAATATTTCTATCTCGTCTACTGTTTATTTTAACAAAGTACAGTTTCATTCCAATATAATTTCTTTGTGTTAATAAACATCATTTTGTTTGTCTTGGCACTGCACAGTTTCCTCTTATATAAAATGTTATACACACACACATGTACACTAGTGGTTCCGTTTATCATCCATTCTTCCATTATTTTTCTAACAATTATTGTGCTATTTAAAAGCTTTTATTTAATTTGCAATGCATACATCAATCTTAATCTCGCGACAAGCTTTTATATCATATAAATGTGTAATGTAATAAATTCATGGGTTTGATTTAATTTAAAGTTTATTTTCTTCTTTTTGGAGCATTTCAATAAAAGTTTCTTTTTAAAAATATTTTATTTTACTATTAATTTATTTGTTACAACAGATGACTTCAAAATAAGTTACAAGAAAATAAAAGACAAAAAGCACAAATGTAATTGTTTTCCTCTTTGAATTCTAAAATTCTAAATTTAAGAAACGCCGTGACAATATCAAAGTTAATTAAAGTAATTGTTATTCTGTAATTAACTAACTGATATAATCGAATTATAACAAAGTTAAAAGAAACTTCTTAAGGCGGTAAAAGATTATGATAATCTAATATATAAAAATGTATGTTTGTTTATTCGTATTTTATACGCTGCCATACCGATCATCAGATGGCGCTAAAATTTTGTCAACATTTAACGCCTTGCTAAGGTTATAGGCACTGTACAATTAATTTACAGGAGGTTGCGCGCGTGTGTGCAACATATTTATTTGAAAATCATAATATGTCATTCAATTTCGATAATTTATTATCATTCCTAATTAAACAATATAACCCTTCCAAATTTAAAACGATATTTCCACAAATATTTTTTCTGCGGGAGCAACGCGCCGGGTATCAGCTAGTAAGTTATATTTATTCAATTAATTTAAGTAAATGTAGCACTGAACCGAAACTAGGCAAAGGAATTTTGTTTGACAAAATTTTAAGAATAAACTTATATATTTTCAGGCTTTAATATCAAAAATACATATTTTATATAAATATATGTGTGTACGTGTAGAGTCGGTGTAAGAAATCTACTCCTCCATATCGTCCCGTGGGTGTTGTAAGAGGCGACAAAGGGGTTGAAACAGATGATGAAACAAATCAGGAGATGGGCGGCAAACTGCGGTTGCCGACCCACCCTCTAGCTGTGATGTAAATATGAATTCCCCTTGAGGCAATATGGGAGGCCTATGTTCAGCAATAGATTTTTATAGGATGTAATGGATGTGTGACGATCTTAGATAGTATACTGAACAGAACTAAGTTTACAAAGTTTTCTTCTTTTTGTCACTATTGCTAGTATCACTACAGTCAATACAAGTCCATCACGGTGGTGAAACACTGCCCACTTCCTGATTCAGAGCGGCTTCTGAATTTCTTTGCAGAAAAACTCAAAACTTATTTTAGCTCGACCAGGTTCAAACCGGACACATGAAGCAGTCCTAAAATACACCTAAATAGTAATTAAATTAAGTTTGTGGATTATTTCATTCTCTTGTTGTACGCATTCCGAACAACAAAGCAAAACGTTTGGTTAGAATGTGCGGTTTGACGACAACAAAGGAGTAGACTGGACGAGCGTTTGATTGTTCGATGATGTAAGAGAGACCTATCAGATGTCTGGTCTGGTTTGAATATTGTAAACCTAGCATATATAAAATTGTTAAACTACCATATATGGTGTCTGCAATAACACCTACTAATATTTATTTGCATCAACTCATACGGAATAAATAGTAGTAGGTAAAGTGATAATTCTTTTTTCAACACAAAGAAAACACGAGATGTTTAACCTATATACCGATATTTTCATTAGTCATCTGAAATGACAACCGTGATATAATAATATGGTAAATCGATTTTCAGATGTCGCACACAGTAATTCTGTAATGGAAAATGCTTTATAGAATATAGAAAGGTGTAAATATAATAAAAGAGTGGTATTGGTGTACGATTACCTTCAAAATAAAACCCTTAGTCATTGCGCTGTTCAGAGGTTGAAGATATAAGTTGAATGAGCTTAATTCAATAAAGTTAGTGTTAAAGCTGAATATTTATTAAAGTCGAGATAATAAAGCAGTAATTTCATTTGTTTAGATTTTTGTTTAATTATATCTTGTTTCTTTTCTTTTAAAAATCGTTACCTACACACTAGGATTTTCTCCTGTATCGTGGGGGCAGTTTATATACATAAATTTTACAAGGACAAACATCCAGACCTGGTACAATTATTTGTAGGCCATAC
Organism: Parnassius orleans; assembly: GCA_029286625.1. Taxonomy (NCBI): domain Eukaryota; kingdom Metazoa; phylum Arthropoda; class Insecta; order Lepidoptera; family Papilionidae; genus Parnassius; species Parnassius orleans. The sequence continues at coordinate 153,071 of JAGSMP010000664.1, forward strand.
ATATACTTGTTCTATGCGGGATTCGAACCCGCGGCCCTTAGCGCTGCATTTCATTGCTAAGCCACTGCGCCACGGAGCCAATAAAATATACGTTAATAAAAACTAAAACTAAAACTCAAAATATTATACAATCCTATCCTGCGCTTCCTTGCTGAATGTCTATACTTAGCCTTTGAGCGATAAAGAACCAGCCCTCTTATCACCAGCAGCGACTGCCAGTCGCGGATACAATACTTCAGTTCAGTTTAGCTTCACGGCACGTGGACACCACGGACCGATAGTCTCTACAGCATGGCACAAATTTGTAGTCATCTTTCAAGACTCATATTTGTGCCACTTACTCAGTTCACCTGCCACTGATGCCGCCCCGGCTCTAAACGACGTACTCGCTAGATGAGAGGCTGCCAAATTGTCTACACAACTAATACCCCACAATATATTTTTGTTTAATAAAAATCGTATTCACCAGTTATTTAGTGTTAGCTTCAGCAAATAAATCAAAAAGAGATAATCAAGAAAGTTTGCTCTTTGCTACAAAAGCTCTTCATTATAATATATCAAGAACAATAACCGTGTCAAGTAAACATTATTTTTGCTCACTGCGAAAAGTCTTTTATTCACATTATAACGGCTTTTAATAATTCATCTTTGTTTTAAATTATGCATGAGATAAGTTATCTTCCTTAACGTTAGCACTCAGGACATATTGTTTCATTTGGAAATATGTACCTTATATAAATATTGAAAGAAGAAAAGTAACACTTATTTCACCAACACACAACGTTGAGGTGTGAAAATTCATATAATTACAAATTAGTAATTATGTAGTTGTTTGATATCAAAAAAGGATCACCCGCAGTTATAATCTGTAAGGGGTGACAGCACTGGTTTCAGTCAGGACCCTAACTAACTTACGAACAACCGTACATTGATGTAAAAAAACATTAACGAATAAATTTATTTATTTATATTATGATTTAGGAGAACTTACAGCTAGTTATAATAATATGAACAATAAAAAATAAATGTAGAAGGCCAATTAAAAGTTTCCACTTATAGATAAAGTACAGAGAAAAATTGCACAAGTAACGTAGACGTAGACTTAATTACACATAAAGATAATTTAAAGTAAAATGAAATAAATAACAATGCATGGTATATGCAATACATCAGCAAACGAAAACTTATTACTCAGTAGACGCTTAATTTGCCTGCTAGAGGTGTTAAATAAGTCTACATTTTGTGTTACACGTCTTTGAAACACTTGCTCACTCTTATTAAATAAAATTTTGCCTGTAGTTTGTATTTACTCCCAGCATATAGTTTGCACGGCTTGCGTGAAGATGCGTATGGAACTTGTAAACGTATTTGCTCAATAGTTCGGGACAGTCGATCGTGCTATTGCTATATTGGTTAGAAACGATAGATCCGCTATGCGCCATCTTTCATGTAGCGGCAAAATGTGAAACTTTCGGCAACGTGTTGTGTAATCCGGTAGAAAGATCTTAGCTCTAAATTGAAGATAGCGAAGAATTTTTCTGAATCCGTTCAATACGCATAGAATAAATATTATAAGTGGGATTCCATATTTGAGAGGCATACTCTAGATGACTTCGTGCAGAAAGCACAGTAAGAATTTGAAGGTTTTAATAGATTGAAATCAGAAGACATTCTTAAAATAAAGCCAAGCGCTTTAGAGGCTTTGTTTATAATATTGTCAATATGTTTATTAAACAGTAATTTGAGTCAAAAATTACTCCAAATCGCTGATAGTGTTGACTCTAGTTATATCTATATGTTTTATAGTGTAGCGGAAAATAATAGTTAGTCTTCCGTGTGTATGTACAAATATAGCATTTAGAAACATTTAAGTCTAATTTGTTGTACAGACAGTAATTTTCAAAACTATTCAAGTCTTCTTGCAAATGATATGCGCTTTCGAGGACGTTATAGGACTTAATATTTTCATATCATCGGCGTAAAGTAGGATTTTGAGTACTTGAAACGTGATGATATCATTAACAAAATATTAAAGAGTAAAGGCCTAACAAAGGAGCCTGTGGGACACCAGATGGTATTGGCATGGCCTTAGGGTGTAACCATTTAAGGCAACTGTCTGACTCGATTTTGGACGTAGGAGGTGAACCACCGTTATAAATTACCTCGTATTCCTACCGATTGAATTTTGTGTAATAGTAGCAAATGGTCTATTCGATCAAAGCATTTACTATAGTCTGTGTAAACAACATCGACTTGTGAGGGCTCTGACATATGTTCGATAAGTAGTCACTACATAATATAAGATTAGTAGTTGTTGACCGACCCTTGACGAAACCGTGTTGTTGAAAGCTAAGTGTATGTTTTGGGCAGCATATAGTTGATCATGACAATTCTCTCAAGTACTTTTGTAAATAGACATAATTTGGAAATAGGTCGGTAGTTGTCAACTTGATCTTTTGGTCCTTTTTGTAAATTGGTGTGACATAATGATTTCCATATTCTAGGCATTAAACCTTCTGACAAAGAACGCCGATATAATACAGTCAAAAGGAAACAAGGGCTCTTGGCGCATCTCACGATAAAAACAGCCAGTATGTTGTCAGGCCCAGCTGATTTACTTAAGTCAAGTGATTTCAAGCTTAAATACTCCGTCAAATGTGACCTCTATATCCCTATATCAGATGGTATATTATAGTTCATTTGAGAGGTGACATCTGGGTTAATGTGCGTATGGGTAGTATTCAAAAAGTTGACTGAAAATAATCGCTAAATAAATTGCAAATTTTGCGCCACAATCTGACGATTTCTCTCAAAACCTAATACAGCGGGATATGAATTAACTGTTTTTTGTTTTATATAAAACCAAAACGCTTTAGGATTATTACAAATATTTTTCTACATGAAATATATGTATCAAACATTTGTTTTCCAGAGTCTTGGCTTGTTCTCTGAGTCTAATAAATGATTGAAGGTCAGATTGATTCCCGTATTTCTTATATTTCAAATGATATTTATGTTTTCTTTCAAAATTTTAATTGGGTTTCTTATACCATAATGGATATTTAAACCTTGGTGTAAAGTCTTAGTAGGGATATAAGTTTGACGGAGGTCAGCTTATTTATATAAAACAATAACAAGGCATCTTCTAACGGCTTAGAGTTAAGTTCTTGATTCAATCAAAGGCATCAAGTTTGAAATAATAGAATTGTAATCACCAGATTGATATAGAAATTTATTATAGGGACGACTTTTAGAGTGTGAATTTGAATAAATTCTGCAGACACACACAGAGCTGGATGATGAGTATCTTCGGGTATTGGCGGGTTTCCGCAGTGGTTAACAGCTACCATGCTGTTAGAAAATATTAAGTCTAAAATTCTATTATTTGTTATGTATATAATTGTATTGCGATAAATTGCATATATTAATGTTATCAAATAAATCAAATTGACTAGAGCCCTGTATGTTCTCGGAATATATGAAATGTTTGATCACACAACTTCAAATTATGTTAGGCATATTAAAGTCGCCAAGAATTATAAATTTATCCAAGGATGTTTAATATTTTATCACTAAGTTTTCGGAGTATGCGGCTAACTGAGTTGTTAGTGAACAAAATACGCTTTGGTTACATATATATGTACAAATATGCAGTTTATACACTACCTTAGGACTCCGGCATTTAAGTGTCAATGTTACCCATAAGTCCTCGGCATTCGAACACCAATCGCTACGAACTTCTGCTGAGGAGGTCGGCGAACAGCAATTAACACTCCACCCCCAATGTTTGATTAAATCTTTTTAATCTCGATCCCGTCAAACTATGTACCTATCACCGAATAATTCGCTATCTTTAACGCTTTCATTCAACCAAGTTTCTGATAAACATATAACATCATAAGAATTCATGTTAATATTTCTATAGAAGGCCAAAGTTTTTGTACGTAAACCACGTACGTTTTGGTAATATATATTAATCATGTTTTGAACCATAAAAAGTACATAATTAATTATAATAACAAGTAATAAGTGTAGAAAGGCGGAATAAAGCAATATGTTTGAAAAGATGCGTAAAAATGTTAAACTTGTAGGCAACATTTAAAAAAAACTAATCAATAAGGCTATAAGCGTAAAACAAAAGATACAAAAATGCAAAAAGCAAATAGACGGTGGAGCGATATAATATGATTGAGTAAACAAGTGTGCAGCAGGGAGTACGTGAATGCATAACGATATCAAGCAGGTAAACAAACTTAAATGTTAGAGAGCAAGCGTTTCTCAAACTAACCAAAACACAGTTAAAACAGGAAGATGATTTTAACAATATCAAAGCGCTAATTATAATGACTAGGAAAACTTTTAAAATCGAGTCTGATTTTATGTAATTATATGAGACGTTGGATTTTTTTCTTGCAAATATTTTGCATCCTACCCAACAAAAGCAAACCCTGCTCCTTGGCTCGTTTTTGGCTTTATTGTAACATCTTGTTTCCAGAGTAAGAGATGGTCATTAACAAATATTCTATTGTCACCCCAAACCCAGGTCCGCTGGAACAATGGTGCGCTTCTTCGCTGCGGCTACAGTCCTCCTTAAGGTATCTATTATGCACTGAGATGATAATTGTTTTGTTTAGTTTATCATTTCGCATAGGAATCCTTGCAATGTAATTAATTTGATTTTAGAGGACACACAGGTAATATGATCTCCAAACTTACTAAATATCTCGAAAAGGTTTTCTGATGAGGACATCGGTACTCCTTTGATCTCGATGTTATTCATACGAGACCTTTGTTCAAATTCCCGCATGGAGTCTTCGAGTTCTCAAAACGTTGCTTCAATTGAACTACATCCTCTTTAGTCTTCAGCAAAGTTTGGTTTCTTGATTTATTTCCGTGATCCTACTATTCAATGATTCAACAGAGCACTGAATAAATTCCAATGAGGTCCTCATATCAGCCACCTCCGGCTTCATAAGCTTAAGATCTTCGATATCGGCCTTTATGGACTTTGGTCAGCCACATCAGCTTGTAGCCTTGAGCGCTTAAGGTAGGAAGTGAGTTCATCTGTGAAGATAGACTTTTAAGCTCCGAGCAATCATCTCCATGTCCACAGGTGAAGGAGACTTAACAGAAGGTGTATTTTTGAAGGTAGGTTTAGCGGACTAAGAGCTTTGGCGCCCTTGCAAGATGTGCATCTCAGTTATTTTCTATCCTCCTTAACCTACGGTAGCCAGCTTCCGTTAATCAGCACATGGAAAGTCAAACCGTTCTTGCAAACGGACACACCCATCTCTGAAATCTCTGTCAACGCGTACACTTGAACATATTTTAATAGCTCACTAACAAGGTGGATAAAAAGTTTGAGAATCGCGTTAATGAGTAATGCAACAAGTTTGCGCTAGGTACGTGTGTAAGGTCCGGCGTCTACGTACGTACTGAAAAAACAATAATAAGGAAAAGCAATAATAATAAAAATGAACGAATTTATATTGTTATACGTCTAGGATGTAATACGTAATTACAGTTTTATTTTAAAGTTAAACGAAACGAGGACATATGAAATAAATTTTTATTCAATGAAATCCTCCTAATTCATCATATGGGTCTGCAGGATATTCAGATGAAATATCGATTAGTATATTATGTAGACAAAAACTCTAGTTTGAAGCAATTGACGAAATCACTAAATTGGAAGAAATTGCTTTCAAATATCTAACATATTGTTTACCTAAGTATATAAAATTGTGTTTAATATTTAATTACTTACTTCAATTGTAAAATATTGAATAAAATTGTATTATATAATTTTATTACATACTGTATACGTATGGTGATTTTGCATCTGTGGTCTTCTTTATTTAAGGAATCTCAATAGTTCATTGGCTGCATTATATAGTAGAATTTACTCGTATTACACAAACAATAAAGCAGACTGTTAGTTCGATTGTGACTCTAAAATAAAATGTATATAATATTTTATAACAGTCCTTTATCAATTGCCAGGCACTCCATAGAAACCCGATTCAATCCTCGGTAGCAGATACTCAACTGCATGTGACTATACATCATTGATCATTGACCACGCTTGGAGAAGGATCGCAATACTAAACACGGGCTTCTTTGAGGCTGCTATCCGTCGCCATTAAGGTACTTTACGTTGGCGTAAACGAGATGATTATACCGCCATCCAATATAAATACATAAGTTTTTAGCCATAATCGCAAATACTAGTTGTAGTGACGACCTGATATGCAGTAAGTCGATGGATTCAGGAGGCTCAGGACCGTGCTTATGGCATTCCTTGAGGCCTATGTTCAGCAGTGGACTTAAACGGCTGTAATGATGATGATGATGGGTCGCCTCATGGCTCAGTAGCTCCATAGGGCGAAACTAGAAATAATCTAATTTATGTCTTGTCTTTAAAATTAGTAATTGAAATTATTAAATAAACATTTTATACCGTCATTATAGAATTCCTGAATTTAATTTTCATAGACTATAAAGTCGCAACTGAGGCTATTAAAACACTCATATCTTAGTTAAAAGCAACTCGTTTTAGATTATATTTGCAATTTAAATTCAGTACCCTCATTAAGCGAAAGGCTGTACAAGTATATCTTATATTTTATGAGCAAATCTTGTACATGTAACTGGTATATTTGGTTTCGAAAGCGTTTCTAACGTGTTTACTATAAAATTACAACAATAACAACAAGTTTTACTTACTACAGTTTTACTTTCTAAGAATTTAGGTAGATCCCAAGAAGATTTTTTTCTGATACCGAGCAAATATCAGTTGCTCTGATACTATTATGCACCAAAAGAATTTTCTGCTTTCAGTTGGTTCAAAGCATAAATATATTATTTACTTTTTGTTCACTCAATATTACTTTAAAAGTAATTTAAAAATCTCAACATTGCTTACCGTAATAAAAAATTCTTGGCACTATACCACGCCGAGTAGGTCTGTACGATAATTTACGTTTTGGTTTTGTTATTACGACAATAAACAAATGTAATTTAATCACCGAAATAAAGAAATAACAAAATTCGGAATGTCAGAACATGGATGTTTCACAGCAAATATGCTTATAAATTACAGAAATGTAAAAATATGTTAAAAGAATGTTGGTTTGTTATATACGAGACCCTATATTGCTTTCGTTGTGTAGTACTCATATATACGTCGTTTGTATAAATTTTGTAAGCGTTTTGAATTTTATAGTTCAAATATGGTTATTTAACATTGATTTATGATATACAGGTGTCCAGTAAATAGCACGACATACTGCAGGGGTAATAGCAAGTTCATACCTATCAATACAACACAATATATATGTTCAGAAAATCTTACGGATTTACAGTTTTACAAAATTTTCCGAAATACCGAAAATCTCTACCTTGAAACAGACTTTTAAGCATCTCGTAATGAAAAAACTTTTCTAGTACTTTTTTTACATCAAATTATTTGTGAATAGTTACTTTACTCATTGATAAGTCTTTTTCTATCAAAGACAAGAATGTTTTCAAGAAATACTATTTTTGTTTAAATTTGCACAGAACTATTTTCTTATCACTTAAGTTTAACCTACAGTGGTGAAAAATAAATGTAATGTGGCAGTTTTGTACAAACTAAAAAATAGCTTGTTTAATGGTGATTTAGAAAGATACAATACTAGTGCATTTTCCTTTAAAAAATACAAAAAATGCTATTTTAGTTCCAGAGAAGCTGATTTTGTTGAAAATGTAATTAACGTAATTTTGACAAAAACCACTATGAGAATAAGTAATAGCTGCTCATTTACGCGAATTATTATAAAACTAGTTGTGACGTGTAAATGCGACATGCACGTGTAATGACTAAAGGTTTTTACCTGCTCGCCAACCGACCCGAGCTGACCGGTTACTGTCTAACAAAGAAGCGCATGCTATCCCGCTCTTTCTTGCATTGTGATTTTGTGTCTCACTCTCAACCTTATTTGCGACACTTGTCAGTACGCTACCTTAAACCGTGCGCAACGCATCTCTGTGTTCACAATTATTGTTTCGTACTGACGACTGTTTTGTGCCTTGGACCCCGGACTTTGTTTGCCTTACGATTTGGATTTTTATTGTGATCACTACGACAACTTGGCGACCACCTGGACTTTTGTGTTTTATAACATGGCCAACCGCCGCGTTTTCCTGGTTATACGCAGGAGAGTATGCTGAGATGCACCTTATTTACGGAGAAGCTGGCCAAAGTTCCCGAGCTGCTGCCACCCTCTACAGGAAAGGTTTCCCGATAGGAACATCCACACCATGAAATATTTGCAGAGTGCATAACTCCTACATGGAAGGCAGACTCCTGGTCAACGTGGCGGTGGACGGCCTCAAGTTGTTGACGAAGACATAGTGCTTCAGGAACGAGAACAAGACCCGACAACTTCGGTTAGCGATACAACGGCGCACAGGATACCGAGTCCACTGTTCATTCAGTACTTGGTGTATGGATACCATCCATTTCACGTACGACGCGTGCAAACTCTTTTAACTAGAGACTACCTGCCGAGAGTTCAATTCTGACGCCGCATGCTTGAAATGCATCAGGAGGACCAAACTTTTTAATAAGGTGTTATGGGTGATGAGGTCAGCCTGCAGAAAGGACGGCTACTTGATTTGCATAATTTACATAGTTGGCAATTAGAAAATCCGTATGTGTCGAGAAGACAGGTCCCAGTACCAATTCAAAATAAATTTATGGTGTAGGATTTTTAATGGCCAGGTGTGGGTCCATCGTTTCCACCTACATTAAATGTAATAATTACTTGGGTTTTACAGAAACCCTACCCACGCTCCTTGAAAATGTTCCGAGGTAGAGCTAAGAGGTGATGTGGCTTCAAAATGATGGTTTGCTCATTATGGCCGGGAGTAAGAGCCTACTAGATGAAGCTTATCAGGCAGGTAGATTGGGCGACTGGGACCGATATTATGGCCACTTAGGTCTCGGACCTAAACCCCTGGATTTTTTTTGGGGTGCCGCAGAGGACAAAGTCTATGAAAAACCGATCAAAATGACAATGAATTGAGAGCAAGGGTTAACATTGCAGCAAGAAAAATATCAAATAAGCCTGAGAAGACTCAAAAGCTCATTTTAAGAAGATGCCGAGCGTGTATTAGGGCACAAGGAAGCAATTTGAGCATTTATTATAATTATTTAAATAAATGTTTATTAAATTAACTCCTGTGTTTTTTTACTATCACCTTATCGTTCAAGATGTCATTTACAGACCGGCCGGCCGGTCGGCTGTAGATGGTATTGTAATTCGAACCGTAGTACGACCTTACACAACGATTCGAATTCAAGAGTACGATACTTGCATTTAAAATAAAATGCTCTTATTAACTAAAAATAGCGTATTTTTTGTATTTTTCATGAAATATACTATTGTATCTTTCTAAATCACCATTAAACAAGCTATTTTTAAGTTTGTTGCCAAACTACTACATACATTTATTTTTCACCACTGTTAGGTTAAACTTAAGTGATAAGAAATAGTTCTGTGCAAATTTAAACAAAAATAGTATTTCTTGAAAACATTCTTGTCTTTGATAGAAAAAAGACTTATCAATGAGTAAAGTAACTATTCACGAATAATTTGATGTAAAAAAGTACTAGAAAAGTTTTTTCATTACGAGATGCTTAAAAATTTGTTTCAAGGTAGAGATTTTCAGTATTTCGGAAAATTTTGTAAAACTGTAAATCCGTAAGATTTTGCTGAACATATATTGTGTTGTATTGATAGTAGTGACCTAGCTATCACCCCCCCTGCAATATGTCGTGCTATTTACTGGACACCCTGTATATGTATGTGTGTGTGTGTGTGTGTTACGGCTAAAGCCAAGTGCGGATACCTAGGTGTAGCCAGCTGGCCACAAGATGTATCGATTGTGGTTGATGTATCATACAATAATTTATAAATTAGATAATGTCGGCTGTAACTCCTACTGTCGCTGATATTACTTGACACGTTTTTCGTATTTTTACAAATTTATCAGGACAACTAATTTAACCAACTACTGCTGTGGCTAGAACTAGGTGTAACCACTTTGACTTTTAGCCGTAATACCATATATATATATATATATATATATATATATATATATATATATATATATATATAATACCATTTATATTTGCAATATTTTTGATATGTATCATTGAGTGGTGTGATTACGCTTTGGCCAGTTATACTGACACATATTTATCCTTCAATGCAAAATACAACATTTGCTGTTGTAGTTCGGATCGGTCTTTCTATTTACATATATTAATTAGGAGCTTCTCTTCTTCAAAACGTACCATAAACAATAACTGGAGTCGAAAACATCTTACGTAACACCCTAAGCGCTAAGTTCAATTACGATCAACAGCCTTAGACAACGGGGACACTTTGCATTTAACTAGCTGTAAGTGACATTTAAACCAATCCTATATATTGATTAAGAAATAAAATGCAGACGCGTTGTCATCCCTGAAGACTAAGATGGAATGTCTCGTTCCTAGTAAAAAGCGTCTCTCGTTCTCTACACTTACCACACGAAATACAGAACCATCAATCTGCTATTTTTCGCTGGTATTCGGTGAGAGCGCCGTCCTTACCCGATCGAGAATACCCATTCGTAACATAACATAACTGTTACGTTGGTCTACCATGAAATTTTACTGGACAGCAAATTTAAAGGAAGATGCGACGTGTTTTTAATTTTATCTAGAATTAATAATGGCTATTTTTTCAAAGGATGTTTATTAACATTGCCACGTTGTCGTAAATGAATAAAATAATCGAATTTATTGTTTTTCATCAGGCAAAATACTTCAACTTTGAGAGAGTAAGAAGAGTGACTAATTGTTGTTTTATAAATTATTTATATTCAGTTTGATTTGAACTTAATGTAATTAGTTAATTAGTACCACTGAAACCGAAGATAGCGCACAATTGAATTACCAAATTTGAATTAAATTCGATCAAGTTGACATTGAACAAACTTATAAAATACGTCGTAGAGGCACGCTGCAACTGTATATGGTTGTTGCACGAATGGGTCGGCTCGACCGGAGAGGGACCACGCTCTCACAAAATACAAGCGTAAAATAGTAAATTAATTCTGCTGTATTTCGCGTGGTCAGTCTAGAGAACCGGAGACCCTTTTAACTGTAAACTAGGCATTCCATTTTAGTCCTCAGGAGTGACAACGCATCTGTATTTTAATGCTTAATCAAGGATGTACATATTATGTAGATATAATCAGGAGGATTGTGTGCTTGTTTGTCACCCTTATTCTATAAAAAAGCTGTTATATGTGTTACTAAACCTTATACAATTATAATTTATTTATTTATATAATTAATTCAAAAACTCTTGTGGCTTACAGAAAATCCAAAACGCACACAAGGTTAAATTTACATGCAAAAAAATTAAAAAAATTGCATCTATTTATAACTATAAAAATTAATAGTTATAATTTGTAAAGGACATTGTAAAACTCGCTAAGGACATAAACATAAAATGCTTATCCTAATTATGCATTAGATAGCATTCATTATATATAATGGACACTTCTGAATTGTGAAATCAAAATAAAAGGACTTTTTAGATTTTGAACTTTCTACCTATTTTTTAATACTGATGTGCTGCGTTTATGGGCTCCTGTGATTTGGCCAATCGCAGAATACTTTCACTCACTTATTTCAAAAGTTGTCATAAACTCAAATATAATATTATGAAAACGTTAATATTTTAAAATATACCTCAGATTAATATATACCACAAGGAACTGGGATACAGTGAAATCATCTGTTTTCATTTAAAATAACAATACTATTGTACTCTCATTGGCAAAATCAGCATTGTACCACGCAAAAAAAACGTCAATAACGTTGACAGATGACAAGAGCTTAAAATAGATAGACGTCAGACGTGCGATCGTTTTCGTTTCGTTTGAAAAAATATATTTTTGCAAATGTTTTCGGAATCTAAGTGCACTGTGCAGTTGGTTTGTTATGCGATAAGTCGTCATACGTGCGATCGTTTTCGTTTCGTTTGAAAAATATATTTTTTACCAAATGTTTTCGGAATCTAAGTGCACTGTGCAGTTGGTTTGTTATGCGATATAAGTCGTCATACGTGCGATCGTTTTCGTTTCGTTTGAAAAATATATTTTGCAAATGTTTTCGGAATCTAAATTGCTGCAGTTGGTTTGTTATGCGATAAGTTTTCATAAATTACGACTCGGCGAACAACGGATATCTATGCCTTCTTTAGCGACCTACAAGCTGAATCACGGACTTTAACTTTTCATTACTCACGGACTAACAAAACTAAATTAGAAAGTATAAGTTGTATTTTTTTATAGAATAAGGGTGACAAACGAGCACAGTCCACCTGATGGTAAGTGATTGCTGTAAGCACAGACATCTACATCTATCTTGGTTTGCGAATTTAAATGGAGATGCGTTTTCAACAGCCGGGACTAAGGCCTTATCATACTAGCGGTTTGCTAGTAACTAACAGCTAGTAGTAGCTAACGGCTGAGGGCGGAGCGGGCGCGCAGCAAATACAGCGTCGCGGACGCGCAACGAATTCGCCGCGCATCTGGCAGAATAATATCGCGGACGCGCAACGTTTTCGTCGCGTGTTCGCAGCGTGTTTACGACGTATAGTACCTCAGTAACAAAATGGATTACGACGAGGAAACACTGCTGTTGGTTATGTTACTTCGAAGACGCGGGAGACGCAAACGAAAGCATCGACGATTTTGGGAGGATCCATTATCAATTAATCGACTGGATGAGCGCGACTACTTTGTGTTGTTTTGCAAACGAATAAAAATAATCTAATAAATTTCGTCCCTACCTGCGAATGTCAAGACCTACATTTTATGAGTTGTTACATCTGATACAAACTGACTTAAGAACGAAGACACACATTTGAGATTATCAGTGTCACCTGAAGAAGGCTCGTAATTACTATAGTGTATGTTTTAAACATTAAATACACAGGAGATAATTATTAATACTTCTTTAATATTTTTCGTTAATCTCTCTAATAACATAACGGTAGTTTACAGTTGCGATTAAATTATTTTCACAATTAAAGGAGATACCACCAAGATTTGGAGTACTATTCTGAAATAAATCACTATAAATTGTATCTTCAGCGTTACTGTTCTCGTCATAACACTTGGTGAAAGATTAATTGGTTGCAATGAATTACTTCAGGGTGGCTCTGGACTTGTAAAATATCCTGAATAGTTTGGAGTATAGCTGTTTGACATATGCTTATATTTTTCAAAACTCCCATGATCTCCATTTTAATCCATTTTATAGTCTGGGTGAATTGATTTTAAATCTTCAACCATAGACAATGCAAAGTTATATTCAGGCTCACATTCACCACTTTTTGTCTTTATTCATCCTCTCTTCCATCCTTTTCAATAAGTTTATAATCATTTTATCCTCAGCATCATTAGATTTTTCTCTTCCTTTTTGTAACATTTCTTGTATCATCATTGCCTATGTTCATTATATTCTCATCATCTGAAACTGCTGGTGGCGGGGTTCCGAAGGACAGTCTGCGTAGTAGTATTCAAAAATGAAAGCAAATGAATACAAGTATTCTTTAAAGTAGATGCACCGGAGCCACTCCATTTTTGTTCCTATCTTTGACGTAGGCGTCGGATACCCTTCCACCTCTTTTGCAATGTAACAACTGTAACAAAAATATTTCAGATATTTTGGCAACTGGGTGCTCTTTAATGGACCATTTTTCATTTGAAGAGTTTTCAACAATACAAAATAGTTCGGGAGACATGTCAAGCTATTATTAAAAATTTATTTTATATTTGTATGCCACCCAAGCAAACAGAAGACTGGGAAAACATTAGTAAAGGCTTTCTAGAAAATGCTGATTTCCCTAACTGCATAGGTGCAGTGGACAGCAAACATATTAGGATGATAAAGCCGTGTCATACAGCTCACTATATTTTAACTACAAAAAGTATTTTCGATGAATGCTAATACGTGTGACTCCAACTACAAATATATTTGTTGATGTCGGTTCCTGGTAAAAGTTCAGATTCAACTATATTTGACAGAAACCAATTGAGAAGTGATATAGAAAAATCGTTTAAATATTCCGCAACCGAAAATATAACAAACAATGAAATAGCGTTGCCCTTTACTTTTCATTGGTGACGAAGCATTTCCATTGTCAAAGTACATGCAACGACCTTATGCTGGCAACTATTTAACGCCTAAAAAAGAATATATAATTATAGATTAAGCCGAGCACGAAGATATATAGAGTGCACTTTGGAATCATGACAAATAAATGGCGTATTTTCATCGACCATTAAATGTTGGAATAGACTTTGGTGAAGAAGTTGTCAAAACATGTTGTATATTGCATAATTTTGTACGATCTAAAGTTAAGGTAATAAGACGTCGTAAAAACTACCACGAATATTTGGACTTTATGACAACCCACACGTTAGTGAAAATGTTTAGACTCTCAGGTATTACGATAAGAATAAATTTGCCGATTATTTTATTTCAAATGACGGGGCATTACCATAGCAGCTTAGGTACATATAAATATTGTGTGTTTCCTTACCTGCTTCATTTTCTCCTTGACTGTTTTTTCCGTAAAGCCTTGAATAAATAAATTGCATCTCTTCCCATGCTTTTTTTAAATTACGACCGCTAAATTCTCTTCTTTTTGATCCCATATTACGTATCGACTTTGAATTTCACTTATAAATAACTCTGTATCAATATCTGAATCTCCCAATGATGCCATGATGAAACGACCACTCATTCGTGTCGTTTTGAACTGAAGTGAGGCAGGGCGGATGGGCTGGCGTTTGTGAGGCCTACAAAGTGGCGTCCACGCTGCTATTCGCGGCGATCTCGTTGCGCGTCCGCGACGTATTCGCTGCGCATGCGCGGCGGATTCGTTGCGCGTCCGCGACGTATTCGCTGCGCGTCCGCTCCGCCGAAGCCGTTCGCAACCGCTAGTATGATAAGGCCTAGATAGAATGCCTCTTTCCAGTAAAGGGTCTCCGGTTCTCTACACTCATACGAAACACAGCAGCATTAAGCTGCTATTTTACGCTATTATTCTGTGAGAGCGTGGTCCTTCCCCGGTCGAGCCGACCCATTCGTGCTACAACTATGCTGTGTATGAGCATAGCTCTACCACGTTTGAAGATGCCACTGCACATGGCATGTATACCGCTTACTGGTCTGGTGTAGACGAGACCGAGCGGGCATGCCAGGAGTCCGTGTCATCCTTTCAGAAAGAATGGGTCAATGTGTGAAAGTATGAATGTGTAAGCATGCTATGGATACGAATGAAAGTGGGCTTAAAGAAGTTGTTTGTGCTGAGGGTGTACGCCCCAGATATATCTAAACCCACTTATATCCGAGAGGATTTTGGGACATGGTAAGGATGATGTTGATGAAATGTAAGGTAAATGAAAATACTATTATGTTAGGAGATTTTAATGGAAGGGTTGGGGTGAAGAGGTCTGGCTATGAAAGGATATTACGAACGTTTGGCGATGAAAGTATAAATGAGAATGGTGAAGACCTCCTCACCGTATGTGTGGAAAAGAATATTTTTGTGACAACACTTTCTTTCATAAGAGGATTCACATGTATAAATGGAAAGAGGTGATAATAGAAGCATGATAGATTTCATAATTGTGGATGAAAGAATGAGGAGGGCAGTGGTAGATACAATGGTTTACCGGGGGTCCAACGTAGGGACGGATCATTACTTGGTCTTATGCCGAATTAATGGTCTATTCAAGCGTTGGCGGCATCGGAAATCTGTGTCTACCACTGAGTTACAGCGTATAAGAAAGAGGTTTACAAGATGAAGGTGTGAAAAGAAGTTCAAATGTAGACTGAGAGAAAATATAAGTGGTATGGATGAATTGTGTATAGAATGATTTAGGCTTGGAGACAGTGTGGTATAATGTCAAGAAAGGTTTGGTGGATGCAGCCACCGAAGTATGTGGTGTAAGTAGAGAGAACAGAAAGAGGAAAAATAATACGTTGTGGTGGGATGATGAGGTACGGATGGAAGTTGAAGCAAAGAAGAGCATGGCTAGATTTACTAGCAACCAAGCTGGTAATTCTAGCGGTATGATTGATGAGATTAAGAAAGAAAAAAAGACTTTAGACGTATAAATAAAGAGTAAAAGAAGTTGTTGAAAGGAAAAAGCAAGAAAGAACGGATAAGAATGATAGAAGGATATCTGATAACTTCCAGGCAAATATTAAAATGTTCTGGAAACTCGTAAGAACTGCTAGGGGAAATTCAATACAGCCTAGAATGAATGCTATACAGGACGAGAATGGCTGTATGCTGAATGATGATGTTTCTAAATTAAAGAGATGGAAGGAATACTTTGAAAGCGTGTTTGTGAGTGAAGAGTCGTTTGAATTAAGTGAATAGAAATTCGAAAGAAGTGGAGAGAGGTAGGAGATAAGTGTAGATGAAATAATAAAGCAATGAAAGCATGAAAGCAGGTAAGGCAGCCGGATATGGTAGAGTATCACTCAAATGCTAAGGGCTGGAGAGAGGTGGTGGCAAACCTGCTGTACACCTTGTTTAATTTATGTTGTAACTGAAGCGGGTACCGGAAGACTGGTGCAAAGCCGTTATAGTCCCCATATATAAAGGAAAAGGTCACAGCAGGACTGTAAAACTACCGTGGTATCAGCTTGCTTAGCATTGTGGGAAAACTGTATGCTAAGGTGTTAATTGAAAGAGTTATGGAAGAAACTGATGGAAAATTTGGGATGTACAAGCTGGATTTAGAAAGGGATGGGGTGTGCAGTACGGATCAGTATTTTCCATGCGCATGATAGCGGAGAAGTTTTGGCCAAAACCAGAAAGTTTTTGTGCGTTCATGGACTTGGAAAGGCTCGTGACAGAGTGGACAGGAATGTGTTATAGCAAACACTGAACTCATTTGGGTTGAGCGCTGGTTTGATACAGGCATTAAGGTCTCTTTATAGGGACTCTGAGTGCTTGTGTCAGGATCAACTGAGCACTTATCGGACTGGTTTGGCATCCAAAAGGTCAGACAGGGCTGTGTAGCTTCCCGTAGCTGTTTAACCTATTTATGGACAGTTGTTTGCAAACTTTGAAAGTTGAAGAATGTGGGTTGAGAATGGGTGAGTTAACCGTCAAATGCCTTTTGTACGCCGATGATCAAGTCATATTTGCATCGTCGGCGGCCGAGTTGCAAATGATGGTTACTTTAATGAACTGGTCATTAAAGAAGAGGGTATGAAAGTGAACGCAAGTAAGACGAAAGTGATGGTTTTTGAAAGAGAAAAGTAAATCGTTATAGAAATAAGAATAGAAGGAGTTGATTGAGCAAGTGGATGAGTTTGTATATTTGGGATGTTTATTTAGCAAGATGGTAGATATGATAAGGATATAGAACGACAGTGAACGCAGGAAATAGAGTGAATGGGGCTCTACACGCTGTTATGAAGAGGTCAGAGTGTGTCAAAAAAGGCACGTGTGGCAATTCAAAATGCTGTGTTAGTCCCTACTTTAATGTATGGTAGTGAAAATTGGGTCTGGCAGAAGAAGCATGAGAGTAGAATAAATGCTGTAGAAATGCGGTCATTAAGGAGTATGCTGAGGCTGAATCTGAATGACAGGGTGGGAAATAGTGTGATAAGAGAAAAGTGTGGTTTGCAAGATGACGTTTTGACCAGGATTAAGAAAGGATGCTTCAGTGGTTTGGTCATGTAGAAAGAATGAACGAGGAAAGAGTGACAAAGCAAATTTATGTTGCTGAAGTGAACGGAAGAGTCAGGAAGGACGCCCTAGACGAAGGTTTATCGACCAAATTGGCGATATATTGAAAATGGGCCAGACTAGGGTACCTTAACCCGAGCGTGTATGCGTAGATATTTGGATGTAAGGAGGCGAGAGAAGTGTGTCAGGATCATGCCAAATGGAAGTCTGTAAACTCTGCCTATTCCTCTTGGTGACAGGCGTGAGTGTTTATGTTTATGTTTATGTTTAACTAACTGTAAGATATAATCGAATTATGAGAAAGTTAAAAAAGAAAGCTTGAAGCGGTAAATGATTATGATAATCAAATATATAAAAAATTATGTTTGCTTGTTCGTATTTTATGCGCTGCCATACCGTTCATCAGATTGCTAAAATTTTGTCAACTTATTGCTTGCACTTGCGCTAAGGTTATAGGCACTAATAATTAATTTATTTGAAAATCATAATATGTCATTCAATTTCGATGATTTATTATCATTCCTAATTAAACAACATAACCCTTCAAATTTAAAACGATATTTTCACAAATATTTTTTCTGCGGGTGCAACGCGCCGGGTATCAGCTAGTAAGTTATATTTATTCGATTAATTTAAGTAAACGTAGCATGACCCGAAACTAGGCAAAGGAATTTTGTTTGACAAAATTTTAAAAATAAACTTATGTATTTTCTGGCTTTAATATTAAAAATACATATTTTATATAAATATATGTGTGTACGTGTAGTGTCGGTGTAAGAAATCTACTCCTCCATATCGTCCCGTGGGTGTTGTAGAGGCGACAAAGGAAATTGAAACAGATGATTGGTGAAACAAATCAGGAGATGGGCTGCAGAATCTTCCTGATAACAAGACAAAATAATAATAAAACTGCTGTTTGCCGACCCTTGCCAAGCTACAGGTATAAGGCAAACTCTCCCTTGAAACAATCTGTGGGGAGCCTATGTTCAGCAATGGACTTTTATGGGATGTAATGGATGTGTATGACGATCTTAGATAGTATACAGAAACGAACTAAGTTTACAAATTTTTCTTCTTTTGTCACTATTTATAGTATCACTACAGTCAAATACAAGCCCATCACGGTGCTGAAACACTGCCCACTTCTGATTCCGGGCGGCTTCTGAAAATTTCTTGGCAGAAAAACTCAAAAACTTACTTTACTCGACCCAGGATTTAATGCGGACACATGAAGCAGTCGCGCTTACGAACACCAAAGAGCAGTCCTAAAATACATGTAATTAAATAAAGTTTGGCAAATTATTTCATTTTCTTGTTGTACGAATTCCGAACAACAAAGCAAAACGTTGGTTAGAATGTGCGGTTTGACGACAACAAAGGGAGTAGACTGGACGAGCGTTTGATAGTTCGATGATGTAAAGAGACCTATCAAGATGTCTGGTCTGGTTTGAATATTGTAAATAGCATATATTAAATTGTTAAACTACCATATATTGGTGTCTGCAATAACTTACCTACTAATATTTATTTGCATCAACTCATACGGAATATATAGTAGTAGATAAAGTGATGATTCTTTTTTAACACAAAGAAAACAGGAGATGTTTAACATATAAATATTTACATTAGTCATCTGAAATGACAACCGTGATATAATAATATGGGTAAATCGATTTTCAGATGTCGCCCCAATAATTCTGTAATGGAGAATGCTATATAGAGTATAAGAAAGTTGAATATATGATAAAAAGTGGTATTGGTGTACGATTACCTTCAAAATAAAACCCTTAGTTATTGCGCTGTTCAGAGGTTCAGGATATAAGTCGAATGAACTTAATTCAATAAAGTTAGTGTTAAAGCTGAATATTGATTAAAGTCGAGATAATAAAGCAGTAACTTCATTTGTTTAGATTTTGTTTCATTATATCTTCTGTTTCTTTTCTTTTTAAAAAGTTACACCACAATTGAATTTTCTCCTGTATCGTAAGGGCAGTTTACATACATAAATTCACAAGGGACAACATCAGACCTGGAACAATTATTTGTAGGCCATACAAATACTTTTCTTACGCCACGAGTCACTAAAAATATGCAATAATAAAAAAAACTAAAACTCTCATTTATGCAATCCTATCCTGCGTTTCCTTGCTGAATGGCTATACTTAGCCTTTACGATAAAAGAACCAGCCCACTACTACAATAAAAAACAATAATAAGAAAAGCTTATAATAATAAAAATGAACCAGAAACTAAATTGTTATACGTCTAGGATGTATGTCCAATTACAGTTTTATTTTGAAGTTAAACGAAACGAAGACATATGAAATAAATTTTTATTCAATGAAATCCACTCTAAGTCATCATATGGGTCTGCCAGGATGTTCAGATGAAATATCGATAAGCATATTATGAAAAAACCTCTAGTTTGAAAAGCAATTGACGAGAAATCTCAAATTGGGAAGGTGCTTTCAAAGATATCTGAACATATTGTTTACTAAGTATATAAAATTGTGTTTAATATTTAATTCCTTGCATCAATTGTAAAATATTGAATACATTGTATTATATAATTTTATTTACATACTGTAGCATGCGGTGATTTTACATCTGTGGTCTTCTTTATTTAAAGAATCTCAATAGTTCATTGTGCATTATATAGTGAATTTACTCGTATTACGCATAAACCATAAAGCGGACTGTTAGTTCGATTATCACTCTAAAATATTAAAATGTATATCATATTTTATAACAGTCCTTTATCAATGTGCAATTTTCTCACCATGCCGGCCGCTCTCAAGGACCGATATTCAGTTGATTTCCCCAAATTTGACGACGGAAACGGAACTTTATGAACAATTTCAAAGAACATGGGACCTCATACCGCTGCAAAGAAAATGACAATTTAATTATGAACAATCGTTGTCGATGTGTAATTAATGTAAGAGGTGGCAACCTCATTATTAATAATTAGATTTTATGAGATTTTTTCAATTTTAATTAAAATTAATAGTTTATAAAGTTTTTCACGGCGATTAAAAGATTCATTTTTATTTAAAACAAAAAATTACGAAATGTTTTATTTTTGTAAAGACCTTAAAATAACCATCATTCTTCCATTTACTATATCAGAAAATTTTATGATTTTAGATATTTGATGATATAAAATATCCTTAGATTCTGTTGATGTGTTTATTTTGCATTTAACATAACTATATATACTGATAATTTTTTTAGAAATTTACCCTCGAATACTTTTTTTAATAAAAATGAATAAAATACTTTTAATATATTTTACTTTTATACATAATTGCATTTAAATTTTATTCAAATCAAAATATTATTTCAGATTTTCTCAAAAGAATTGTAGATAAATGATGGAAGACAGAATTTTAGAGTATATGTATTAGGAAAAAGGTCAATATTAAAATGTTAAATCAAACGAAAAAATAGTGAATTGAAATTTTTAAATGGTGCATTGAACAGAATTTTGATACCTCTGATGATAATAGAACAAAAATTGTTTCTCTCAACTATGTAATATTCAATTAAGTAAATTTTAACTTTTTCAACCTAAATGTAATTTAATAAAATAATAACGTCTGCATTTTGGTTATACAATTAATATGTTTGCTAATATCAATTAAACTACCTGGAACACTTAGGAAAAAGCCTCAATCTATCATAAACGTGATTATCAAATTTAAAACTTTAATTAGAGAATTTACCAGTGTATTTAATTTTGGCAAAATTATGTCCTATTTTTGGCAAGTTAAATACATTGAAATAAAAATTGTCAAGTGCATTAAAGGCATCTTGTTACTATAATATCGCATTGTAATATTACTTATTTTTATTACAATGCGTAGTATAGTGTAAGTTATTAATAGAATGAAAAAATCTACACAATCTATTTGATATCGCAATTATAATAGCATTCAAATATATATTTTTTTAATTTCATGCTTTATATCGGTGTTTTATGGTGCATTTTTTTGGTTACATTGCTAGCGTAAATAATGTCTGAGTCTCAATCACAGTGTTCAGTGTTGATTTATATGTTCGACATGGCAATCGAAATTGAGCAACATATTTTTGGAAGAATTATTGATACATATTATATATCATTTTGGGTATAATTTCTTTTTTATTTTCAATCAAACAACTGTTGCTGGTTAATTCGATATATTACAAAAATAGAAATCATTTAAAATTTGTATTGACACACTTTATGTATTACCGACTATGGTAGGACTCCTTTTCTACCTAGGAGACCGTCTGGAGCTTGTTTTGTTGCTGTATCGATCCGCCTCTCATTTTTTGAGAATATGGCTGTCTGTTATAAAATATAACAATTATATAAACCAATATAATTTGTGACCATGCTTACTAAAGATGTCTCTCAGGAACAGTATTCACTAGAGCAATCGAAAGCCGTTAGTAGTGCCTTATAATTATGTTAAAGTAAAGAACCTCGTTCACGAAGAAAGGACACAAAAGGTTAAGAACTTAAAATCATTCACTTTTCAGGTTTACATCAGTCAATTTCTTAATAAATAATCGCTTCCCACTTGGAAAAGGCTCACAAAATTTATATAAAAAACCCGATACAAGCTGGTAGAGACGAAGAAAGAGAGGCAAGCCCACTAAAAACGTTACTGTAGGTACTCAATAAAATAAGAAAAATTTAAGAAAGAGAAAAATTTTTTACACTTTCAATTAATTTACATTTGTTTTTTAATTTTATTGGTGGTGAGCATCGAAACCGGGTTACTCGCATACTGAGAAAATTACAGCGAACGCATAATCCCTGAGCCACCACGGCACATTTTAAAGTGTGATTTCATAATGTCCGAAATGTGAAGCAAAAATTGTGAAGAAACCTGAATGTCTAAGTACTTAGCATAAGAGACAAGAGCATTCTTTGATAAGTTAATGTTACAGACGATGACGCATCGCCTTACTCAGAAGAAAGGCTGTCTGAAATTGTTACTTTCAATTGTCATATCAAAAGTGACTAATGGCGTGTACAATGACAAACATACATCATTTTTTTTTATACTCTATTAGGACAGTGGACTTTTTAAAGGCTGTAATGAATTAATGATTAATTCATTGGCCTTCTTCAATCGTCCAAAAAAACTCCTACAAATCTCTTTTAAAAACAAAGTTCGTGAACATTTTAGTAAAGCATTGCAAGTGTGGTGCGCTTTTTCTAAGAATGATTCTATCGTCATATCCTTCTTTATCATTATGATATATGTATGTATATATGTATATAATATTATTTATATATTTAATGTATTTAAGTAGATTTATGTATTTGTGTACGTCTGTATTAATATATTCACATTCGTATGATATATGTACAGAATACCTTATATAAATATATATATATATATATATATATATATATATATATATATATATATATATAAATATATATATATTCTGGTTTATTCGAACTTCGTTACCTTTTTCTCATTATTAGTTTAATTTTGCTGCACTACCTCCCATATGTTTATCTCTGCGTAGCCTAAGAGTGCCTTAAGGCATCAAGTCCGCCATATGTACGATTTTTCTTTTGTGCATAAAAGTTTAAATAAAATAAAAATAAAATAAAAGTCCACTACTGAACAAAGGCTCCCCATATATTGCCACATGGGGGGGATATTTGCCATAGTTGCCATGCAGGTCAGCATCTGCAGGTTTTCGTTATTTGGCCGGCTACAACTTGGTGCAACCGATTGTATTTAGCTCAACTTAAGTGCATTCAAGACATCTTCACAAATTCTCAAATAAAGCTTAAACAAAAATCAAAATATAAGCTTTTTTACAACTATATAAGTAGATAATATGCTTCGGTCAATTCAACCAAAATTATGCTATCAATCTATCAGTTGCTAAAAAGCAGTGACCCGCACACACCGATGTCTAGGTATCTTTTCAACTACGGCCGCTTTGTCAAGAGCACAACGTAAGAAAAATATTTTCAAAACTAAAACTTTATTTTCTTTATCATAAACTTAAAACTACCAAATGTCGTATGTCGTCCCGTCTGCGTACCCAGCAATATTTTAAACGAAATTTAATACTATTTGCATTTCAATATTACGTCGATGAACTGTTCATTTCCGTGTTAACGATTATTTAAATAAAATATGTATTTTTATATTTCCTTTCTTTATATTTTTGCCATGTGGTGGTGGCGTAAGAAGTAACTATGGGAAAAGCCAAAAAGATCTCATGGTATTCAACAGATGGCGATATAACCATCTCGTTTAAGCTAAACGTACAATATTCAGACCGGCGTTAGGTTCCACCAATCAAACGGGCCAATCATAAATGTAAGCGTGGCGATTATGGCGAATCCTCAATTTAACAAGAAAGCATGTTCGGCAGTGACCTTTCGAGCTAATGAAAAAAAAGAACTGTTAAACCAAACCTGAGACCGTTGGTTGCCTTACTCAATTTTTTGTTTCCTTTTATGAATGAGACTGTTTACTTATAATTTTAATATTGTATAATTAACAAGTTATTCCTTAAAGCGTTTTATGTGAGCGCTTTATAAAATTTTTAATTATTTTTATTAAAGGAAAATTTTCAAAGCACGTCAATTTATGTAATTAACATAATGAAGGATACTGAAGGATGCTTAAATTTTAAAGGTATTTTCTAAAAGACTGTTCTGAAATTTCGATATATTTATCTTTAGTAAAATTTTAAAGTAGATTTTTTTATACTGTACAAATGACCATATATTTTTTTCTATCTATTTTTTTATTTTAACAAAGTACAGTTTTCATTACAATATAATTTTTTCGTGATAATAAAATCTGTTTGTTTTGACATTGCCAGTTTCCTCTTATATAATAATAATACATACACACATGAACATCAGTGGTTCAGTTTATCATCCACTCTTCCATTATTTTTCTAACAATTATTGTATATTTAAAAGCTTTTATAACTTGCAATGCATGCTTGTTGGGTCATATCAATCTCAATCTCGTGACAAGCTTTTATATCATATAAATGTGTGTGTAATAAATTGATGTGTTTGATTTAATTTAAAGTATATTTTCTTCTTTTTAGAGCACTTCAATAAAAGTTTGTTTATAAAAATGTTTATTTTACTATTAATTTATTTGTTACAACAACGATGACTTCAAAATAATCAAAATAAGTTATAGTTATATGGAATAAGAGACAAAAGCACAATTTTAATTGCTTTCGTCTTTGAATTTTAGAATTCTAAATTTATGAATTTATTATGCCGCGACAATATCAAAGTTAATTAAAGTAATTGTTCTTCTGTAATTAACTTACTTTGTAAGATATAATCGAATTATAAGAGGTTAAAAAAAAAACTTGAAGCGGTAAATGATTGATAATCTAATATACAAAATTTATGTTTTGTTTGTCTTTTTTATGCTTTGCCATACCGTTCATCGGATTGCGCTAAAATTTTGTCAACTTATTGCTGCACTTGCGCTAAGGTTATAGGCACTGTACAATTAATTTACTGGAGGTGGCGCGCGTCGTGCAGACATATTTTTTGAAAATCATAATATATAATTCAATTTCGATGAATTTATTATCATTCCTAATTAAACAATATAACCCTTCCAAATTTAAAACGATATTTTCACAAATATTTTTCTGAGGAGCAACATTGGTATGTATCAATAGTAAGTTATATTTATTCGATTAATTTAAGTAATGTAGCACTGACCCGAAACTGGCAAAAGGAATTTTGTTGACAAAATTTTAAAATAAACTTATATATTTTCAGGCTTTAATATTAAATACATATTTTATATAAATATATGTGTACGTGTAGTGTCAGTGCAGAAATCTACTCCTCCATATCGTCCTGTGGGTGTTGTAGAGGGCGACAAAGGAAATTGAAACAGATGATTGATGGAAACAAATCAGGAAGTGGGCTGCAGAATCTTCCTGATAACAAGTCAAAATAATAATAAAACTGCAGGTTGCCGACCCATCTGCCAAGCGTGGTAAATATGGCAAATTATCCCTTGAGGCAATCTATGGGAGGCCTGTTCAATAATGGACTTCTATAGGATGTAATGGATGTGTATGACGATAGATAGTATACAGAAACGAACTATGTTTACAAATTTTTCTTCTTTTGTCACTATTGCTAGTATCACTACAGTCCATACAAGTCCATCACGGTGGTGAAGCACTGCCGCTTCCTGATTTCGGGCGACTTCTGAAATTTTCTTGGCAGAAAAACTCAAAAACTTAATTTAGCTCGACCGGATTCAAACTGGACACATAAACAGTGTGCTTACGAACACTACCAATAGAGCAGTCCTAAAATACTAAATAGTAATTAAATTAAGTTTGGCAAATTATTTCATTCTCTTGTTGTACGTATTCGAACAACAAAGCAAAACGTTTGGTTAGAATGTGCAA
Source organism: Parnassius orleans (assembly GCA_029286625.1). Lineage (NCBI taxonomy): Eukaryota > Metazoa > Arthropoda > Insecta > Lepidoptera > Papilionidae > Parnassius > Parnassius orleans. Next base: position 179,338 of record JAGSMP010000664.1, read on the forward strand.
TTTGACGACAACAAAGGAAGTAGACTGGACGAGCGTTTGATTGTTCGATGATGTATGACAGACCTATCGAATGTCTGGTCTGGTTTGAATATTGTAAACCTAGCATATATTAAATTGTTAACTACCATATATTGAATACTGCAATAACACCTACTAATATTTATTTGCATCAACTCATACGGAATAAATAGTAGTAGGTAAAGTGTTTCTTTTCAACACAAAAAAACAGGATGTTTAACACTATATACCGATATTTACATTAGTCATCTGAAATGACCGTGATATAATAATGGGAAATCGATTTTCAGATGTCGCCCCACACAGTAATTCTGTAATGGAGAATGCTTTATAGAATATAAGAAAGGTGTAAATATAATAAAAAGTGGTATTGGTGTACGATTACCTTCAAAATAAAACCCTTAGTTATTGCGCTGTTCAGAGATTGAAGAATATAGGTTGAATGAGCTTAATTCAATAAAGTTAGTGTTAAAGCTAAATATTAATTAAAGTCGAGATAATAAAGCAGTAATTTCATTTGTTTAGATTTTTGTTTAATTATATCTTCTGTTTCTTTTCGTTTAAAATCGTTACCTACACACTAGGTTTTCTCTTCTATCGTGGGGCAGTTTACATACATACATTTTACAAGGACGAACATCCAGACCTGGAACAATTATTTGTAGGCCATACAAATACTTGTGTTCTATGCGAATTCGAACCCGGACCCAGCGCTGCATTTCACTGCTAAGCCACTGCGCCACGGAGCCAATAAAATATACATTAATAAAAACTAAAACTAAAACTCAAATTATTATATAAATCCTATCCTGCGCTTCCTTTTGAGCGATAAAAGAACCAGCCCTCTTATCACCAGGCAGCGACGGCCAGTCGCGGATACAGTTACTTCAGTTTACAGTTTAGCTTCACGGCACGTGGACACCACGGACCGATAGTCTCTACAGCATATGGCACAAACTTGTAGTCATCTTTTAGAGACTCATATTTGTGCCACTTACCCAGTTCACCTGCCACTGATGCCGCTGGCTCTAAACGAGTACTCCCTAGATGAGGCTGCCAAATTGTCTACACAACTAGTACCCCACAATATATTTTTGTTTAATAAAAATCGTATTCACCAGTTATTTAGTGTTAGCTTCAGCAAATAAATCAAAAAGAGATAATCAAGAAAGTTTGCTCTTTGCTACAAAAGCTCTTCATTATAATATATCAAGAACAATAACCGTGTCAAGTAAACATTATTTTTGCTCGCCGCGAAAACGGATTTTGTTCACATTATAGCCGCTTTTGATAATTCATCATTGTTCAAATTATGCATGAGATAAGTTATCTTCCTTAACGTTAGCACTCAGGACATATTGTACCATTTGGAAATATGTACCTTATATAAATATTAAAAGAAAAAAGAAAGTAACAATTATTTTGCCAACACAACTTTGAGAAATATATAAACTCGTACAAATTACAAATTGGTAATTATGCAGTTGTGTGATGTCAAAAAGGATCCCGCCGCAGTGATAATCTGTGGTTACGACAGCACTGGTTTTCAGTCAGAACCTTAACTAACCCACGAACAACCGTACATTGATGTAAAAAAAACAATTAAACGAATAAAAAAATAATAAGGAAAAGTTTGAATAATAATAAAAATGACCAAACTATATTGTTATACGTCTAGGATGTAATACAATTACAGTTTTATTTTGAAGTTAAACTAAACGAAGACATATGAAATAAATTTTTATTCAATGGAAATCCACTAAAGTCATCATATGGGTCTGCAGGATGTTCAGATGAAATATCGATTAGCATATTATGTAGACAAAACCTTTAGTTTGAAAAGCAATTGACGGGAAATCATAAATGGAAGAAATTGCTTTCAAATATCTTTCATATTGTTTACCTAAGTATATAATTTTTTTTAATATTTAATTACTTACTTCAATTGTAAAATATTGAATAAATTGTATTATATAATTTTATTTACATACTGTGCATGCTGGTGATTTTGCGTCTGTGGTCTTTATTTAAGGAATCTCAATAGTTCATCGACTGCATTTTTTACGTGGTAGAGCCATGCTGCAGCTATATTAATAGTATAGTTTTAGCACGAATGGTCGGCTCGACCGGGGAAGGACCACGCTCTCACAGAATACCAGCGTAAAATAGCAGCAATGCTGCTGTGTTTCTGTGGTGAGTGTGAAGAACCGGAGACCCTTTTTACTGAAAGAGGCATTCTATCTTAGTCCTCATGGCTGACAACGCATCTGAATTTAAATTCGGAAACGAAGATAGATGTAGATGTCTATGGGCCACAACAGCCTTACCATCAGGTGGACTGTGTGCCTCGTTTGTAACCCTATTCTATAAGAAAAAAAAAATTATATAGTGAATTTACTCGTATTACGCACAAACCATAAAGCGGACTGTTAGTTCGATTATCACTCTAAAATATTAAAATGTATATCATATTTTATAACAGTCCTTTAAGAGCCAATTCGATCCTCGGTAGTTAGCAGACACTCGGAACAACATGTTATATATCATTGATCATTGATCACGCTTGGAGAAGGATCGCAATACCAAACACGGGCCTCTTTGGGGCTGCTATCCGTCGCCGGTCTGGGTACTTTACGTTTGGCGTAAACGAGATGATTATACCGCCATCCAATATAAGCCATAAGTTTTTTTAGCCATAATCGCAAATACTAGTTGTAGTGACGACCTGATATGCAGTAAGTCGATGTATTTAGGTGGCTCAGAACCGTGCTTGTGGCATTCCTTGGGGAGGCCTATGTTCAGCAGTGGACTTAAACGGCTGTAATGATGGCTGTACCGAGCAAATATCAGTTGCTCTGATACTATTATGCACCAAAATGAATTTTCTGTTTTCGGTTGGTTAAAGTTTACATTTCAAATATTTTATTATATCCTTTACTTTTGTTCACTCAATATTACTTTAAAAGTAATTTAAAAATCTCAACATTGCTTACCGTAATAAAAAAAATTATTGGCACTATACCACGCCGAGTAGGTCTGTACGATAATTTATGTTTTTTTATTATGGCAATATAAATATAATTTAATCACCGAAAAAAGAAATAACATAAAATTCGGAATGTCAGAACATGGATGTTTCACAGCAAATATACTTGTAAATTACAAAGAAACGTAAAAATATGTTAAAAGAATGTTGGTTTGTTATTTACGACAACCCATATTGCTTTCCTGCGTAGTACTCGTATATATACATCGTTTGTATACATAAGTTTTGTAATGGTTTCTTTTGAATTTTATAGTTCAAATATGGTTATATTAACATTGATTTATGATATATATTTACATATGTGTGTGTATGTGTTTACGGCTAAAAGCCGGGGTGCAGATACCTAGGTGTACCGGCTAATACAAGTGTATTCGATTGTGGTTGATGTATCATACAATAATTTATAAATTAGATAAATGTCTGCGGCACCTTAACCTACTGTCGCTGATATTACTTGATAAGTTTTTCCGTATTTTTACAAATTTAACAGTACAACTAAACTTAACCAACTACTGCTGGCCACTAGTTCTAGCCGGCTAGAACTAGGTGTAACCGCACACTTCGGCTTTTAGCCGTAACCATACATCACATATACACACACACACACACACTATATATATATATATATATATATATATATATATATATATATATATATATATATATATATATATATATATATATTTATATTTGCAATATTTTTAAATGTATAATTGAGTGTTCCGTTGTGATTACGCTTTACCGGCCCAGTTATACTGACACTATTTATCCTTCAATGCAAAATACACATTTTGTAGTTCGGATCGGTCTTTCTATTTACATATATTAATTAGGAGCTTTACTCTTCTTCAAAACGTACCATAAAGGCAATAACTGGAGTCAAAACATCTTACAACACTAAGCGCCTAAGTTCAATTACGATCAACAGCCTTAGACAACAGGGACACTTTGCATTTACTTAGCTGTTCCATGTTAGTGCGTTATGTCATGTGCGTGAGCATTTGTAATCATGATTCTAACGTAAGCTATGTAATTAGTTTCATATATCTTACATTAGCAGTCATGGTGTAAGTCATTTGAGTTTCCACGGATACACAGTAAGTACAATGGTGAACCCATTTATGGTTTAAATTCATCCTATAATTTAATAATTGTTGATTTAAATAAATAATTTATATACACTTTTAAAATAAATTTTGTTTACTCTATATACTAAGGTTTTCGACTTGTTATGTGCAAATTATTCGTGAAAATTTGTGTTATAAAGGATATTTATTTTTATAAGATTACGTTGACAAACGAGCACACAGTCCACCTGATGGTAAGTGACATCTAAGCCTATCCTATATGTTGATTAAGAAATAAAATGCAGACACGTTGTCACCCCTGAAGACTAAGATGGAATGTCTCTTTTCTAGTAAAAGTGTCTCTCGTTCTCTACACTTACCATGAAATACAGAACCATCAAGCTGATATTTTCGCTGGTATTCGGTGAGAACCGTCCTTCTCCGGTCGAGAATTCCGGGAAGGACGGCGCTCTTAAAAGTTCACTGTTTACTGCTGAATGCTGTTTATCCATTTCTTATTTCTATTTCCTTTTATCACGTTGTACGATATTTATTAGGGTTTTATATCTTTTCATTCATTTCAGCTCATCAAAGTCCACTACTGAACAAAGGCTACCCCATAATATATTGCCATGGGGGGATATTTGCCATAGTTGCCTGGCCGGCTAAAACTTGGTGCAACCGATTGCTTTAGCTCAACTTAACGTTCAAGACACCTTCACAAAATTTCACATTTATACATATAAGTAAAATTTTATGGGTTGTCAAATAAAGGTAAACAAAATCAAAATATGAGCCATTTTATAACTAGATAAATAGATATGCTTCGGTCAATTCAACGAAATTACATCAATCAGTTGCTTTCAAAAAGTAAGTTTATGCTAAAGTGTAATGTGACAGTATCAAACGAGGCGCGACGCAATCGTTTGATACTGTCACATTTCTGACTACTTTGTCAATAGCGCAACGAAAATGTACAAGAAAAATATTTTCAAAACTAAAACTTACTTTCTTTACCATAAACTTAAAATTACCAAAATGTCATCTCCTCCCGTCTACGTACTCAGCAATATTTTAAACGAAATTTAATATTATTTGGATTTCAATATTACGTCCTGAACTGTTCCATTCCGTTTAAGAGATTATTTAAATAGATTATGTATTTTTCCTTACTTTATAATTTTACCATTTATGGTGGTGGCGTAAGATTAGATTACCTTATTTCGTCTCGTGGGTGTCGTAAGAAGTAACAATGGGAAAAGCTAGAAAGATCCCATGGTATTCAACTGATGGCGATGTAACCATCTCGTTTAAGTTAAACGTAAATATTCAGACCGGCGTTAGGTACCACCGTCAAACGGCCAATCAAATGCAAGCGTGGCGATTATGGCGAATCCTCAATATAACGAGAAGGCTCATATTCAGCAGTGACCTTTTCCGGCTAATCAAAAAAAACTGTTAACCCAAACCTGAGACAGTTGGTTGCCTTACTCATTTTTTTGTTTCCTTTTATGAATGAGACTGTTTACTTATCACTTTAATATTGTGTAATTAACAAGTTATTCCTTAAAGGGTTTTATGTTAGCGCTTTATCATTTTTTTTTTTTTATTGAGAGGTTATCAAAGCACGTCAATTTATGTAATTAACCTAATGAAGGGTGCTTAAATTTTAAAGGTATTTTCTAAAAGACTGTTCTAAAATATCGATATATTTATGTTTAGTAAAAATTTAAAGTATTTTTTTTACTGTACAAATAACGATATAATATTTTTATTTCGTCTGTTTATTTTAACAAAGTACAGTTTCATTCCAATATAATTTCTTTGCTAAAAAACATCATTTTGTTTGTCTTGGCACTGCACAGTTCCTATTATATATTATGTTACACACACACACACACACACAGATGTACACTAGTGGTTCCGTTTATCCTCCATTCTTGCATTATTTTTCTAGCAATTATTATGCTATTTAAAAGCTTTTATTTAACTTGCAGTATATCAATCTCAATCTCATGACAAGCTTTTATATCATATAAATTGTGTAATGTAATAAATTCATGGGTTTGATTTAATTTAAAGTTTATATTCTTCTTCTTAGCGTTTCAATAAAAGTTTGTTTTAAAAATGTTTATTTTACTATTAATTTATTTGTTTAACAACGATGACTTCAAAATAATCAAAATAAGTTACACGGAAATAAGAGACAAAAGCACAATTTGAATTGCTTTCGTCTTTGAATTCTAAATTCTAAATTTATGAATTTATTATGCCGTGACAATATTAAAGTTAATATAGATACAAGGGTTTACCGGGGTTCAACGTAGGGACGGATCATTACTTGGTCTTATGCCGAATTAATGGTCTATTCAAGCGTTGGCGGCATCGGACATCTGTGTCTACCACTGCGTTACAGCGTATAAGAATAGAGAGGTTACAAGATGAAGGTGTGAAGAAGTTCAAATGTAGACTGGAGAAAATATAAGTGGTATGGATGAATTGTGTATGAATGATTTAGGCTTGGAGACTGTGTGGTGTAATGTCAAGAAAAAGGTTTGGTGGATGCAGCCACCAAAGTATGTGGTGTAAGTAAGAGAACGAATGAAAGGAAAAATAATACGTTGTGGTAGGATGATGAGGTACGGATGGAAGTTGAAGCAAAGAGAGAGCATGGCTAGATTTACTAGCAACCAAAGCTGGTAATTCTAGCGGTATATTTGATGAGATTGAAAGGCAGGCTTTAGACGTATAAATAAGGGAGTAAAAGAAGTTGTTGAAAGGTAAAAGCAAGAAAGAACGGATAAGAATGAAAGAAGGATATCTGATAACTTCCAGGCAAATATTAAAATGTTCTGGAAACTGCTTGAGAAATTCAATACAGCCTAGAATGAATGCTATACGGGACGAGAATGGCTGTATGCTGAATGATGAAGTTTCTAATTTAAAGAGATGGAAGGAATACTTTGAAAGCGTGTTTATGAGTGAAGAGTCGTCTGAATTAAGTGAAATAGAAATTCAGAAAGTGGAGAGGTAGGTAGATAATTGTAGATGAAATAATGAAAGCAATGAAAAGCATGAAAGCAGGTAAGGCAGCCGGATATGATAGAGTATCACTCGAAATGCTAAGGCTGGAGGGAGTGGTGGCAGGCCTGCTGTACACCTTGTTTAATTTATGTTGGGAACTGAAGCAGGTACCGGAAGACTGGTGCAAAGCCGTATAGTCCCAATATATAGGGAAAAGGTCACAGGGACTGTAAAACTACCGTGGCATTAGCTTGCTTAGCATTGTGGGTAAACTGTATGCTAAGGTGTTAATTGAAAGAGTTATGGAAGAAACTGATGGAAAATTTGGGATGTGCAAGCCGGATTTAGAAAGGGATGGGGTGCGGATCAAGTCTTTTCCATGCATAATGAGAAGTTTTTGGCCAAAAAAACCAAGATTTTTGCGTTCATGAACTTGGAAAAGGCTTATGACAGAGTGGACAGGAATGTGTTATGGCAAACACTGAACTCATTTGGGTTGAGCGCTGGTTTGATACAGGCATTAAGGTCTCTATATAGGGACTCTTGTGCTTGTGTCAGGATCAACAGGGTCTACTCGGACTGGTTTAGCATCCAAGAAGGTGTGATACAGGGCTGTGTAGCTTCCCCGTGGCTGTTTAACCTATTTATGGACATTTGTTTGCAAACTTTGAAAGGTGAAGAATGTGGGTTGAGAATGGGTGAGTTAACCGTCAAATGCCTTTTGTACGCCGATGATCAAGTCATATTTGCATCGTCGGCGGCCGAGTTGCAAATGATGGTTACTTTAATGAACTGGTCATTAAAAGAAAGGGGTATGAAAATGAACGCAAGTAAGACGAAAGTGATGGTTTTTGAAAGAGAAGAAAGTAAAACGTTATGTGAAATAAGAATAGAAGGGGAGTTGATTGAGCAAGTGGATGAGTTTGTATATTTGGGATGTTTATTTAGCGGAGGATGGTAGATATGATAAGGATATAGAACGACGAGTGAACGCAGGAAATAGAGTGAATGGGGCTCTACTACAGAATGTGTCCACGTTTGGCAATTCATAATGCTGTGTTAGTCCCTACTTTAATGTATGGTAGTGAGATTGGGTCTGGCAGAAGAAGCATGAGAGTAGAATAAATGCTGTAGAAATGCGGTCATTAAGGGTATCCTAGGGCTGAATCTGAATGACAGGGTGAGAAATAGTGTGATAAGAAAAGTGTGTTTGCAAGATGACGTTTTGACCAGGATTAAGAAAGGAATGCTTCGGTGGTTTGGTCATGTAGAAAGAATGAACGAGAAAGAGTGACAAAACAAATTTATGTTGCAGAAGTGAACGGAAGAAGTCAGGAAGAGACGCCCTAGACGAAGGTTTATCGACCAAATTGGCGATATATATTGAAAATGGGCCAGATTAGAGTACCTTAACCGACGAGCGTGTATGCGTAGATATATGGATGTAAAGGAGGCGAGAGAAGTGTGTCGGGATCGTGCCAAATGGAAGTCCGTAGTCTCCCCTACCCCTCTGGTGACAGGCGTGAGTGTTTATGTTTTTGTTTAACTAACTGTAAGACATAATCGAATTATGAAAGTTAAAAAAGCTTGAAGCGGTAAATGATTATGGTAATCTAATATATAAAAAATTATGTTTGCTTGTTCGTATTTTATGCGCTGCCATACCGTTCATCAGATTGCGCTAAAATTTTGTCAACTTATTGCTTGCACTTGCGCTAAGGTTATAGGCACTGCATAATTAATTTATTTGAAAATCATAATATGTCATTCATTTTCGATGAATTTATTATCATTCCTAATTAAACAACATAACCCTTCCAAATTTAAAACGATATTTTCACAAATATTTTTCTGCAGGCAACGCGCCGGGTATCAACTAGTAAGTTATATTTATTCGATTAATTTAAGTAAACGTAGCACTGACCGAAACTATTATTATATTATTTTATAAATAATATATGTTGTACGTGTAGTGTCGGTGTAAATCTACTCCTCATATCGTCCCGTGGGTGTTGTAAGAGGCGACAAAGGAAATTGAAACAAATCAGGAGATGGGCTGCATAATCTTCCTGATAACAAGACAAAATAATAATAAAACTGCGGTTGCCGACCCACCTGCTAAGCGTGGTTCATTACAGCCCTTCACAAGTCCACTGCTGAACATAGGCCTCCCCCACGGAATGCCACAAAGCACGGTCCCGAGCCACCTGCATCCATTGACTTCCTGCATGTCTTACCAGGTCGTCACTCCATCAAGCGGGGACGCCCACACACTTCCCTGCCGGTACGGGCTGCCACTCAAGAACCTTTCTTCCCCATCGGTTACCTAGTCTTACCTAGTCGGACTATTTGTCCCAGGTAAACATATTCGTCAACAACTTCGAGCTTAGTACTCCCAACAATTACCGGCATAGATGTGACATGGACATTAAACATGATTTTTGTTTTGTCCATGTTCATCTTGAGACCTATCCGTTGGGAGACATTATTGAGGTCATTGAGGATAGTGCTTAGTTTCTCCAGCGATTCTGCCATAATGACTATATCGTCGGCAAATCGAAGGTAAGTAATGTACTCGCCATTGACGTTAATACCGTATCCTTTCCAGTCCAGTAGCGAAAACGTCTTCCAATGCAGCGGTGAAGAGTTTCGGGGATATAACATCACCCTGTCTTACACCTCTCTGCAGTTGGATAGATTCGTACTCTGATTATACCACTCGGATAGCCATCGTAGCCCTACTGTACAAACACTTCAGCATCTCGATATACAGATAGTCCACATGCACCGCTGAAGGGACTGCAGCACCCCAATTTCGACGGAATCAGAGGCTTTCTCAGTCCACATACCCAGACATGGTAAAAATTGTACTCTTCGGACTTCTGTACAATTTGCCGAAGGAATATATATGTGGTCTGTAGTGCTAACCTTTTGGGCTCCGGCTTTTCGGGAGGCTGGAAGTCGTCGAGTCTGCATGCGAGACGATTCGTAATGACTCTCGAAAACAGCACGTAGACGCGGCTCAGAAGGGAAATCGGTCTGTAGTTCTTCAAGAGAGCGTTGTCGCCTTTCTTAAAGAACAAGACCACTGCACTTCTCCACGCCTCTGGTGTATTGCCACCAGGAGGACGAAATTAAAGAGCTTCTGAAGGACTACAAGTACCGGTTTTCCACCCGCTTTCAGAAGCTCCGCTGTAATTCCATCCTCACCTGGGGCCTTGCCGTTTTTAAGGTGCTGGAGAGCCATTCTAATCTCGCTCAGACTGACGTCCGGAATATCATCGGAATAGTGTTGGATAAGACTTGCTCTTGGATCGTTACTCACACTTGCGTGTGGCTCCAACGATGATGTGTACAGCTGCCCATAGAACCTCTCAATCTCACTCAAAATCTCAGGTGTCCCGGAAACGACGCTGCTTCGACAGTTGGCTCTTTCTGGCAGACAGATCTCTAGCAAAGACTTTGGACCCTCTGTTCCGCTCGATCGCTTCTTCAATACGAGCAGTATTAAAGTTGCATAAGTCCCGCCGCATGCATTTGGAGATCTGTCTGTTCAGTTGCCTGTATGCTATCAAATCTACAAAAGATTGCAGCTTCATTTCCCGTCTAAGGCCATGAGATTAAAGTGTGATCGCAGAGTTTTTGTGTTCTTCTACGGGTCTTACAAAACTTAGCTCCGACCGCATGGACAGTTTCCACGAGCTTGTCATTCATATCGTCCACTGTATTGCAATCTTCTAGGCACTGAAAACGGTTTTGTAACTCGAGCTGAAAGGTTTCGGACTTTGGATTAGAGCACGAGGGGACGGAGCGTTGACTTCATTAGACTAAACCTCTCCAACTTAACGTTTAGGTTCAGTGTGCCTCTAACCATTCGGTGATCGCTACCAGTTTTCACCCTCGTGATCACTGAGACATCACTGAACAGTTGGCGTCTAGTCGTCATAATGAAGTCAATCTCATTTTTGCCGAACCGTCGGGGCTCGACCAGGTCCACTCCTATGGGGCCTCCTGGAAGAAAGAGTTCATCATAAAGAGTCCTCTTTCTCCATGAAGTGGCGCTGCTGGCCCCGGGTTCCGTTGCCCTAATCCGAATTTCCAAACTTTCAGCTCACCGTTCTCTCTTTTGCCTAGCTTTGCATTGAGTCTCCCATTAACACCGTATAGTGGGTTTTGGAGGAATGCATGGCTCTAAATATCCTCATACATTTCTTCACCTCCTCATCGGGGTGTGCCGAGGTTTCAGCGAATACCGCTTGGTGATTCTGAGTATAAGGTACGCAACCCTCGTCGACACACTCCCAATCTTTACAACGGTTAACGAGAGACTGTGGACGATAAATCCGACACCTCTTTGGGACAGATGGTCGCCTCCCGGTGGAACAAGTTGCCGGATTCGAGGATTACCGTGTCCTCCCCTCTCTTCGGACCTCGGATAATCCTATAATATTCCAGTGCAACTTGTCTATCTCTTCTTCAACTCCAGGATCTTCTCGTCAGTTCTCAGAGTGCGTGCGTTATAAGTTGCCAGGTCGAGTCGTCGTGGGTGGCAACCAACCTCCACCATGGATTCTCAGCACCCCCTGCCCCGCCGTTACAATGGTCGCCACCGTAGCCAGGAATAGCGGGGCCGCCGGGACTGAGGGCCGTCTTCGTAACTTTCTTCATTGGGCTATATTGCCGTAGTTGCCACGCCTGGCGAGCGGGTTGGCAACCGCATTTTTATTATTTGCTGTTTTCAGAAAGATGCTGCTGCATCTTCTGCCTCAGTATCCTCTGTCGCTCTTACGACACCCACGGAAGATATGGGGTAGTGGGTATTCCACCCGCCACAGGTAAGTAATGGTAAATATGGCAAATTCCCATTGAGGCAATCTATGGGGGCTACTGTTCATGGACTTCTATAGGATGTTATGGATGTGTATGACGATCTTAGATAGTATACAGAAACGAACTAAGTTTACAAAATTTTCTTCTTCTTGTCACTATTGCTAGTATCACTACAGTCCAATACTAGTCCATCACGGTGGTGAGCACTGCCCACTTTCTGATTCCGGGCGGCTTCTGAAAATTTCTTGGCAGAAAAACTCAAAAACTTTGCTTCGACCCAGGATTCAAACCGGACACATGACAGTCAGCGCTTACGAACACTACCAACAGAGCAGTTCTGAAATACACCTAAATAGTAATTAAATAAGTTTGGCAAATTATTTCATTCTCTTGTTGTACGTATTCCGAACAACAAAGCAAAACGTTTGGTTAGAATGTGCGGTTTGACGACAACAAAGGGAGTAGACTGGACGAGCGTTTGATTGTTCGATGATGTAAAGAGACCTATCAAATGTCTGGTCTGGTTTGAATATTGTAAACCTAGCATATATAAATTGTTAAACTACCATATATTGGTTGTCTGCAATAACTTACCTACTAATATTTATTTGCATCAACTCATACGGAATAAATAGTAGTAGGTAAAGTGATGATTCTTTTTCAACACAAAACACGAGATGTTTAAAACTATATATCGATATTTACATTAATCATCTGAAATGACAACCGTGATATAATAATATGGGTAAATCGATTTTCATATGTCGCACACAGTAATTCTGTAATGGAGAATGCTATATAGAGTATAAGAAAGTTGTGAATATGACAAAAGAGTGGTATTGGTGTAAGAATTTAATTCAATAAAGCTAGTGTTAAAGCTGAATATTAATTAAAGTCGAGATAATAAACTAGTAATTTCATTTGTTTAGATTTTTGTTTCATTATATCTTCTGTTTCTTTTCTTTTTAAAAACGTTACCTACCACAATTGAATTTTCTCCTGTATCGTGGGGCAGTTTACATACATAATTTCCAGAGGACAAACATCAAACCTGGAACAATTATTTGTAGGCCATACAAATACTTTTCTGCCACAGGGCCACTAAAAATATACAATAATAAAATCTAAAACTAAAACTCAAATTATTATGCAATCCTATCCTGCGTTTTTTGCTGAATGTCTATACTTAGCCTTTAAGCGATAAAAGAACCAGCCCTACTTCAATAAAAACAATAATAAGGAAAAGCTGAAATAATATTAAAAATAGACCAGACTATATTGTTATACGTCTAGGCTTTAATACTTAATTACAGTTTTATTTTGATTAAACGAAACGAAGACATATTAAATAAATTTTTATTCAATGAAAGTCCACTCTAAGTTATGGGTCTGCAGGATGTCCAGATGAAATATCGATAAGCATATTATGTGACAAAACCTCTAGTTTGAAAAGCAATTGACATGAAACCTCAAAATTGGAAGAAATTGCTTAAATATCTGAATATATTGTTTACCTAAGTATATAAAATTGTGTTTAATATTTAATTACTTACTTCAATTGTAAAATATTGAATAACATTGTATTATATAATTTTATTTATGTATTGTATATATGTATTACATACTGTAGCATGCGGTGATTTTATCTGTGGTCTTCTTTATTTAAGGAATCTCAATAGTTCATTGGCTGCATTATATAGTGAATTTACTCGTATTACGCACAAACCATAAAGCGGACTTTTAGTTAGATTGTCACTCTAAAATATTAAAAATGTATATAATATTTTATAACAGTCCTTTTATCAATTGCCAGGCACTCCTTAGAAACCCGAATTCGATCCTCGGTAGCAGCAGGCACTGGCACATGTGACTATATATCATTGATCATTGATCACGCTTGGAAGGATGGAAATACCACGGGCCTCTTGAGACTGCTATCCGTCGCAGATCTGGGTACTTTACGTTTGGAGTAAACGAGATGATTATACCGCCATCAAACATAAGCCATAAGTTTTTTAGCCATAATCGCAAATACTAGTTGTAGTGACGACCTGATATGCAGTAAGTCGATGGATTCAGGTGGCTCAGAACGTGCTGTGGCATTCCTTGGGGAGGCCTATGTTCAGCAGTAGACTTAAGGGGATGTAATGATGATGATGATGAGTCGCCTCATAGCTCGTAGCTCCATGGGGCGAAACTAGAGTAATCTATGTCTTGTCTTTAAAATTAGTAATTGAAATTATTAAATAAACATTTTATACCGTTATATATATTTTAATACCGAAGCTGTTAAAATACTCATATCTTAGTTATAAGCAACTCGTTTAGATTATACGCAATTTAAATTCAGTGCCTCATTAAGCTCGATTCACTGGCGCTGCGAAGAGATGTTGCATCTCTGCATTTTCTTTCTTTTTACCACGGGGTGCCCTAAGGGTGTTCGGATTAATCCCAGCCGCCAAATTTCACGAACGCGCATCGCGACAAAACTCCGATACCATCCACACCATCTGGATGCTTGGCGGTCCGCCACTATACGTTTCACTAGGAGTTTTCTTCCGCGCCGGCGTATACAGCATCACCAGTGCTATCATCCGCATAGCAATGAATGCTACCGGTTTGCAACATATCATTGATATGCAGAAGAAACAGCGTTGGTGATAGCACGCAGCCTTGTGGAACACCAGCGTTAATCAGCTTGTAGTCGGAGCATGCACCGTCTACAACGACCTTGATGCTCCGATCTGCAAGAAAGCGGGTGATCCAATTGCACAATTTCTCGGGAAGCCCATAGGAAGGGAGCTTCGAAAGAAGCGCTTTGTGCCAAACCCAATCGAAAGCCTTCGCGATGTCCAAACTAACGGCCAATGCCTCCCCTTGACTCTACTGCCACCGCCCATCTATGAGTCAGGTAGACTAGAAGATCACCAGCTGACCGACCCCGACGAAAACCGTATTGG